>LIAE01006810.1:333-13198 GCA_002287525.1 Diploscapter pachys | reverse complement strand
ATCACTGATGATTCCTTTGTGCTATTCGGCGGGCCTTCTAAAAATCTCCTTATTTTCCCAAACTTTCTGATTAAATTACCACATAGTCTTCTTATCAGACAAAGTAGCAATATCAATGCCATGAAGATGAATAAGGCAAGAAAAATGATGAGCAAAGTCTTGACCCAAATGGGGATGTAAGAGACGAACTCCAGGAATCCAATCTGGCAGTCGAAGATGCCTAAATTTGAAAAGTTATGTTACTTTGGTATAAAAACCATAAATTTCATGATATCTTGGAAGAAAACGACTCTAATAAACATTTTTATGATATCATCATTTTTCAGTAGTCATAAGTTTTACCATCTTCCGTAAATCCGCATCTTCTAAGCTGTGGTTCCATCAACTCATTCTCAGTTTGGGCGATAGGCACCAACGTCCAATTTGGATCGCGTTTCTCCCTCAGGGGATAATTCAGATACCCGCCATGCGCCTCGCCGTCGCCTATCCTAATCGAGCAGTTGATTTCGTCGTTTACAAATTCTCTAAACTACCTAAACTCGACATTTTCGTTGACCTGCTCCGGCGTTAAACTTGCTGTTATGTAATACGGAGTATGCTCGTAATCTGCGGTCGTCTAAATAGCTTTTCTTCAAAAATGAGTGAAGATCAGTGACTACTGAGCTATTTCGGACTATTTTCTCAACTTACTCGATCCGCAAGTTTAGTGATATCGATTGAGGCATAGTCGAGTTGTCGACTGTCCACAACAACGAGATATCGCCTAAAATTCCTGTTTTAGAAAAATTTAAGAATAATTTTGATCATAACGCAACAATTCTTTACCATCGTGATATTTCATAAAATATCATTTTTTTAATTGTAAAAGGTTACGCTTCAACAATTCGAAAAATAACACATTACAAACTAAAAGTCACTCATTTCAACTGGTTTCCTCCAACTAATTCATCAATTTAAAATTTCAAAAGAAACCTCTACCATGGTTCCATTCCAACAGGACTCGTCAGACCGCTCTTCAAATCGATTTCCCGTTGATGCTCCTGATTTCCTACGCTGTCAACGAAGTGTGATGGAGGAACGATTGAGCAGACTCTCTCCAAAAGATTCCAGGGCCTAGAATTTTATTGTCGAAATTATTCGAAATCATTGAAGATCACCTCCGTGGTATCGTTGTCCATTTGTTCCAAAGGCCGTCGACTTTAGCGCGGACCTAAAATTTGAAGGTCTTCTTTCTTGATGATCATTTGTTCAAGCTAAATGTGGATGAAACGAGTTTTGAAGAAATAATCAGACTATCGACGCCTCATATCCAAGACTATCATCTTATCTCAAATTTATATTCCCTCGGTCGTCGTGGAATATTGTAGACAAGTAGACATAGCCAATTGCATCCGTACTTTGGACATCTGAACCATGAAGTATCAATAATCGTAATCTTGTGACGATTTACTTTAACTCATCCTCAGTGTACTCTCTCGTTTCGGTCGATGTCATTAGATCGTTCAAAGTGTATCGGACCTGGGATAGAGGGAATGTGCTCATGAAATTGACTGATGAGAGGTTGAACCTGATACAAGATTGAACCCGAAAGACGTAGAGGTTGGAAGACGATCGACGCAGCGACGTCAGTCTCAATCGCTAGTCGGGCTTCTGCGACGGAGTACTCACCCTAAGGTTATTTGCGTGTTGAAGTTTTATGTAATTACTGCGAACTGTGTTACAGGACAGTTTTGATGATATTTCACACGGCGATCTTATGGGTCTTTGAAACTTTGAGAGAAACGATATTTATTATGAAGAAAAATGTTATCTTACCTGAGTCAATGTGGAGAAAATCGCCCAAGCGGTCTTTGTCTTGACCTGCTCGTTCCATTTGTTGCGAGATCGCCCCTTCAAAATTTCGTCATTTCGTTATAGACTCAAAGCCTCTTACTTCATTCATATTCGTCGTTATCGATACATTGTACGTCGATCCTGGGTTGAGGTTCTTCAGCGTGTACTCCGAGGTCTTTCCAGGTTCCAGAGTAGCAGTGTCCAAAATCTCCTTCTCGATGTTGTCTGGCGAGTGGACGGTTGTGGCTTTGATCTGGAAAAGTTTGTTGTGGGACTAATGCATTGTTGTTGTGAATTGGATTTGAATCGAGATGATCAACCCCTTCCCAAGTTGCTCTTCGAAAAGTTATCCAATTCTTGAAGAGCTTGATTCGTGACTTCATCATGAAGATTAATTTCTTTTGATGCATGAATGCCTACCGTGAACTTCGAATTCAGGGAAGGCAACCAATTGACAGGCCACGTCAGGGTGATCGAATTCGGAGTTCGAGCTCGCTGCTTCATAATGTAGGTGTCGTTATTGCCCAACGTCGAATATGTTGCCCAAGCCAGGTTTCCATAGCCATATGATGTTCCTGCCTGAACATTTCTCTCAATCAAAAGACACCCTCTTCGAAGATTCGGGCACTGCCTATGTTTCTTGACTTTACTAAAACCTTCACCTGGACAGTAATGTTGTAAATCGATGCCGGTGAGAGGTTTCCGATGTTGTAGACGGTTTTCGGAATCGGCACGGTGATCGAGTCCTTCTTAGCGAAGAGTTTGGTCGAAGGAGAGTATTCGTAGATGTTAATCTGCGTATGGATAATTTTATGTTTCAAGAATAATGATATCACAATTATGTTTTACGGTTATTAATCTACTGCTCTCAGGAATTGTATTCCAACTTTTTAAAGTAATGCCATTATATCATGGGAGATGAAGATCGCCATTTTCCTTTCATAAAATCTCGCGTTTCAAAAATAATTCCTTCAAACTATGTCTGATCAAGAGCATTTATCAGTTTTCTCTTTCAGAAATTTTCAATGTCTCAAAATTTCGGAATTCAACTCAAGAATTATGAAGACCAGTGCGTCTCGTTTTCTCGAACAAACCTACCAGGTGCTGATTTATGATCGCCCTATGACCAGTTTCGAGGATGATCGGTGCTATCCACGAGACTTCCAATGAAGTGTTAGTTTTGTCAAGTAAAGACAGATCGGTTGGATGCGGTAACCAGTCAAGTGCTGAAACTTGTAACATTTCCAGAAATTTCTTTTGACACACCTGCCAATCCCGTAGTCGCCTCATTACTCGCGTACCAGAGGCTGGTGTTACCCTAAATTCAATTTATCCGGAAAAAATCGAGTAAAAATTTATACATTGAACGCTTCAACCGATGCCCGATAAGTCGTATTGCCGGCTAGCTTCGAGAAGGTGTAACTTCGAACGGTGTTATTCACGTACAATGACATTGAGTCGTGAGAATTTGTGGAGAAACCTAAAATTTAAACTAAAAAGTCTCAACTATTTTTACTGAAATAACATTTAATAAACCAATTCTTAGATATCGTTCAATTAAAATTTAAAAAAAAAAAAAAACCCCTACTTTTGAGAGTCTGCACCAAAAGTCTCTGCCTCGTAGTTTCACTTGCGAATTTCTCGGGCAGTTGCCAGACGATTGACAGCGAGTCGTGCTGAACGTCGATGATATCGATCGTCCCCAGCGATTCGACTGGCATTTTTTGTTATATTTTCAAACATTTTTCATCGATTGAATTTATTTATATTTCAAATCAATGCACATTCTGCCAAATTTTAAAGGAAACAATTTTAGTTTGTTGCTCAATCAAATCTCCTTAAACTTTATCGTACCAACATTAAAATAATTCATTTATCGCATATCTTACTTTCATCATATTCATCCTGGCACCAAATTGATGCCATTGAACAGGAAAATATTAATATTCGAAGCAGAAGAGTCATCGCGATTCCTAAAATTAGGAAAAAGTTAATTTGCAGAAGTAAAAAAGAAACGGAAAGGGTGGAGATAAAACGATAGCGAATTAATCAATTTCGGTGGCGGCAGCAAAGTGATGCGACGTGATTGATGGGAAGTGAAGAGGAAAAGGGCTAACCAAATAACCACAAAAGGAAAGGGGGAAGGGCAGATCGCGCAAAAACCGGATGTCAAAATTACATATCTGCCACGAAAAAAGTTGATATGATACCCATTAACCTGCAACCTGCAATTGGAATATGAATTCGTGGAAATGCTTATCTTCTTTAGAAGAGAATAAATATAAGTGCAATCGATACATGAAATATATGTTTCATTCAAATAATTTTGGAAACTATTTGAAAGAAGTATATTTCATAAGAATCGGATACGAAAATTACATATCTGTTGGAAAAAGTCGATTCGATACCCATTTTTGGGAAAAAATGACATTAAATAATCCATAAAATTGTTTATTTTTTGAACAGACTGAATAACAACCATTAAATATATTTCATCGATTTTTCAATTGAATTTCTCAATTTTTCTCGGTTTTCTTCTTCATGTTGGCAAAGGTGTTGTTGCAGAATTTCTACAGCACACATTGTCGATCACATCGCACGTATAGCCTGGCTGAAAATTTTCATGTGTATGGTGTAAAAGTTGAATTATTTATTCTTGGATGGCAAAATACCGAACAAGATCCATCGGTTTTGCAATCCCCAAGTTGCTCGCTTGCCGGGCAAGAAATCGCTGGAGGATTCGTCGGGCAAAGCTAAATTTTCGAATTTTGAAGTCACAAAATTCTTACTAACCTTGCAAGTGCGCTGGCAATATTTATATTTTTCGGCTTCGTTATAGAAACCGTTGTCACAAAATCCGTTTTGGGCTTAAACCGTTAATGATCTATTTTTACCAAATAAAATGAAAATATTCAAATTTTACCCCATCTTTGGCACCTGAAATGACAAAATGAATGATAGTTTTGGAATTATTAAAGTACTCTGAAGTGGAATCCTCACAAGGTGGGGGAGGGGTACACAAATTGCAAGTTTTCTGGCATAGTCTAAAATGTGTGAATATTTTAAAAAAAGTTTATAATTTGACAAACTGTTCTAAAAGCGGAATATAATCGGGATCTCGGCATCTAGTTTTAAATTGATAGCAGTCTGATCCAGTATCGATACAATTAGAAGCTGTTGAATGAATTGTTGCTAAAATTATAATGATAAATTATATATAAAAGAGCAAATTTGAAAAGAAACTTCGAATGACTAAAACTTTCAATGATTTTATTCATATGATAAATTTCGCAAAAAATAGGCACAATTTTACTGTGAAATTCTTCCGCTTCTCGAGTTTTGAAGATTTTCTAATATAGAGTAAATATTCCAAAATGCTTACCTAAAATAGCGAATAAAAAGAGCATTCTTTTCCGTTTAAAAGTTGTGAATGTTCTGGCAAAGATAATTGTTCGTCACCTATTTATCAATTTTCTTCCTTCAAACTTGGCGGATTATGAATTGTCACCCCCAGGCACCAAATAAGCGCCGAAAGAAGCAGAATTAGCATCTAAACAAAGAGATTTAAAGCTGAAATTCTTCATAAATTGTCAGACTTTTTGTTGTATTGTCTCATTGTTCAAAATTATTTGACTCGAAATTTATCTTGCTATATGCCTGATCAGAATTTTAGCAGAAAAAGATGTATTGTCGATGAGCGAATGAACGATAATTGGAATAAAATAAAAAAGAACATGTTTCTTTCTCCCCTCTATTGAGGTTCGAAATACGCGCAAAGACGAGCATTTACTCGTTGACGATTTTTTCTTTATCGTGTTTCTTCGATATTTCATCGAGATTTAGTAAATTTACTCCATGAAAACCTTCTAATTATCGTTATCTATCAATGTTGATAAAAAATTTTTATAGAGGGTGGGCATGGACTTACGTTAAGACCCAATATTCATTCACTAGCTATTACCAAATAGCGGATCAAGAATATAGATTTTTAACGAAATTTACGTGATAACTCTGGCAATGAATAAGTAACGCACACAAAATGTATACGTTCTTAGTTATGCGACAGAATATAATTTTTGAGCCTTAATCTTTGTTCTAGGGAATTAAGAAGTCTAGAAAATCTCGATAACGTACATTTTACCAAAGAACGAACGGTCATAAAGTAGACCAAAATTTTATTAACCAGATGTTTATTACAATAGGGATAATCGATAATTTTTACGAGTTCAAAATTTCGTTGATGAGACCAAGCGAAGATCCTTTGTAAGACGAACCAAAATGATTCCTAAAATTTGAATAAAATTAACTTCCCTATAAATAAGACTCGTACCAGTGATTCAAGTGATGAAACAGTTCGTAGAGCAACACTCGCGTTTCAGAGCCAGGTCGTTTCGGGATGATTTCGTGATACTTCTTCCAGAAGTTCGAGTCGAAGCCTCCTAAAACAATCCATTTAAAAATTTTCATTAGTAGCCAAAGTTCATTTCTAGTTTTCACAAACTGAATATTGGAAGATAAATTTGAAAAAAAGATCAGAAAATTTCTACCAAACATATTCATGATTCCACGCTCATACTCTGGATCGGCATAGAACGATGCGGGATCGAAGATCACTGAAACTGTCGAATTACTCAACCATATAAAAGTCCTAAAATTTGCCTGGCTCCTTCTCCGTGGTCGACCAATTTCCACTCCACAGGTCGCCGTGAACCAGACTGGGTACGATTCCTTCGCAGTTCTTCAGGATCTGCGCCGATTTCTTTTCAAGTTCCGGCCATAATTTCATCAGATCGCGATCACTTTTCTGAAGTATCAAAATCATGATTTTTAAGAGATCTTTTCCTACATTTTCCAGAATCCTGTCGATCTGGGGCTTGAGACGCTGACGGACGAAGAAGGTCTGAAATTTCTCAGCTCTTTTCTATTAGCGTGACTAGTGGTATTGACGGCGCAGTAGCATGTGCCAAACAGTAAAAAAGTTTTAATGATAATGATTTTTGCGGTTCAATGTTTCATTTTACCGAAAATGACTGACTCACCGCCCAATCCTCCTGCCAATCGTTGACTTGAGGGATGAATCCGCAGCACGTCGGCACGTCGAAGCCGAACTTCTCAACTGGTTGATTCTCACCACCTCTTCCAACAAAAGATTCGTTCTTCTTTGCCTCTGCTAACTTTGATGCATTGTGGAGGTGCATTCTGAAATGACGATTGATTCTCTTGAAAATAGAAACATGTTTCAAAGAGTGAGATATCATTCAATATACATGTGTAGAATGAGTTTTAAGCATCGTGTTTCATTGCCATAACAAAATTGACCAACCCTGCCAGATTTATAGCCAGCTGCTCCGACATGTTCCGACTTCCACGGCCACCCATGTGGATGTACGAGGTAATCAAGGCCCATCCGTAAGCTATTTCATTCCATCTTCACACCTCAACTCACTACAACTCACGTTTCAAGTTGACAGCTTTGATCGGATGCGGCACGAGGGTCGCGCTCGTCGCTTCCATTGCTTGAAGAGATGCAAACTCACCTTGGCACATGATCTCGGACTGAATCATTCGATGAACTATATCAAATGGTCAAGAAACACTATTACCCCTTCTTTCGTGTTGACCTTGACGAAAATTTCGCCCAGAGTGTCCGTTGCGTATCCCTGACCACTTGAGATGCATCCGGATGCCTGAAAACTTTTTCTTTAGAACTTTGGTATGCTGAGCTTCTGAGCACGTCATATAATTTAAATCAGAATCACATACGAGTGATGCTTTCAAGAATAGGGTCATTCACGTGTTTGATAAGTGATATTATCAGGATTGAAAAAGATAAAAAAGAAAAAAAACCTCACCCTGCCTCCAATCGTTTCAACTCGGCTGCACCCGAGGGTTCCGCAAAGTGCGTCTTCCATTTTGAGAATTCACTACTGGAATGCAAACAACTTGTGTGATTTATCGCTTTTCTCACATGAAATATAAATTATTGATTTTTTACACCGATCAACATGACAACCACTATCATTTTTCTACTTCTCTTATTGGGTAGGCAATCCTCAGATTTGTGAATCTATGGAGCATCTAGAGAAAGATCTCGAATCTTAATAATGCTGAGAATGATTTGTGCTTTTACAATCACATTTCGGCGTTATACGATGCTTCAGGGTTCAGACAATCATTTTCTTACGATAATCTTCACTTTTATTTCTTCAGTATCTTCCTCATGCGCACGTACTTTGAAAGAAATCGTCTGCGATATCAATCCGCAAAGATGCACAGATCCGAAAATAGACGCCGTTTTCAAGAGTTCATTAGGATCCAGGCGAGACACTTTTGAAAATCAAATTTCCAAGAAATCACTGATTTCAGACCAAAATTGAGCCCAGCAGCTCCAGATTTCCGAGAACTTCAAAGGTGGCAGAATTACGAGACCCTCGAGCCGGGAACAGAGTTAACGCGTGCTGAACAAGGATCAATATTTGGCCCTGGTCAGTCTTGGTTTAAACCTAATTTGGATAAACACACCAAATAGGAATTTTAGCGTAGATTTACAGGCCTGGGAGATGTCGGAATTAGTACAGGCATCGGGATTGCGCATCCTTATGGGGGTCTGGGGATCCAGAGAAATTTTGGACTATCGTTTGGCGGATCAGGTAAACTAATGTTTTGATGCCTGAAAATTATTCGAAAGAAACTGAATGTAGGAAAAAAGAATGATTATGGGGAAACGTTGGTCGAAAGAATATTGCAGGACGTATTGAAGGTACTCCGGTTGGGTTTGGAAACGGATATCAACCACTTCAAGGCGCAGCACCGTTCTTCTGGCCATAATTTACCATTTTATCAAATACAATTCTTCGGAACAAACCAATCGATTGTAGTCGATGCACAAAAATGCACCTACTTATACATGGAATAAACGGTTTATTGAACATCAAGCAATCGAAAAATTTACAAATTCGAGACAGATCAATGAGCAATGCAAAGAGAGTCAATGCATTAGCATCATTTTATCATAGAATATATCAAGAAAGTTTTATGAAGAAAAATTCAAAAAAAATAAATAGTTTTTCAAGAACATTTCATTGTCGCATTATTTTGTGCTCATACCACTAAGCAGCAGCAAATAATCGATATTGGCGCACAGGGGTCAGTGGGCGGGAGGAAAGGGCGAATGAAGGAGAAAAAATGATTATTTGAATGACGGGAGATAGGTTGCAATTGAACTGTCGGAAATTATTCGTTAGTCATTTCAAATGAATTTCAATTTAAACAAATGCATGGTAAAATTTTATTAAGTCAAATTTACACTTGTACAACCAAATAAACTATTCAATTATCTACAAATGTTGGTATTGAAGATTTGGAAGGGTTTCAAATAATTTGGATTTATTCTGAGTGTCGTCAGTCGTTTGTCAATTGACTATTTACCCCAGCCATGTCCGAAACCGTGCCCAAAGCCTCCGTGTCCGAAGCCGTGTCCAAACCCTCCAAAGCCATGATGTCCAAAGCCTAAAATATCTTATAATGTTTTTTTTTTAAATTTTATTTTGATAATATCGATTATGATTCATCGTAAAGCAAGACATTCGAGATGAGGACAAAGGAATATGTGTGAACCTTCCTTTATTATTGAAAGTTTAAAGAATGAAATTTGTATAACTTATTCTTGAGTATTTAGGAAAATATCTTGAAGACATCAACTAGTCGAAAACGAACCTCCACCGTAGCCCCATGGGCTGGGCTTAGGTTCTGGCTTAGCGATGGCAGACTGGCTGAAGATGGCCACCAGGGCCACTGCGAGGAAGAGGAATTTAGTCAGAATAGCAGTTGTAGAAGACATTTTCGAATATTTGATAGCTGTTTTCAAGCTGATAACTTCTTTCCCACATCTCTACCTTTTATAGCGATCCGAAGTTCCATCGAAGTTCACATGATAAGCTTAATTATAACTGAGCGTATCAAATTCGTGAAACGCTCAAACAATACACCCTTTTTGATGGTCATGCTTTGTAATCAGAATGACGATCAATGAGTAATTTGGACTTGGTCAGGTAAGTAGTCTTCGCCTTTTTTGTTGTTGATGAGTAAGAAGTGTAAGCAATATAATGGTCAAAGCTGGATCATTTTGGTACTTCAAGCTAGCATGACAGAAATTTTAGAAATAGTTTAGGAAAACTTGGGTAAATTTTCTTTCCCAAAAGGTTTCATTCAGGTTATATTTCATGAAGTCCTAAGTGATATTAGCAAAAACATTTGAATGGTCTGCAAAACTCGTTTCAACGTCGATGAAATAGCTAACCATGTGCTATGGTAGGAAAATATTTTGAAACATGGCCAAATGATTCAGTTTTTCGAGTTCACCAAATTTGAGTAAACAGATCAGCGCTATATCTCTCTACCATCGGAAATGTATCAAGATGATTCAAAACATTCTGCTGCTGATCTTGGAAGGCCAAAGTTGAAAACTTGAGACACTTGTTATTTTAGGAAAATAAATATTTCTTAGCATATGCTACAAGAAAATGTCACGATGGAAAACAAAGATGATTTCATGTATCGTTGAAATAGTTCCGATCAAGTCTTTTTTATTTATAAATAAGTACTTTTAAATGGAATAAATGTAACTTGAAAGTTTTCTAGCATTTAACATTAGAAAATTGACACATAAATTCAATTGACATTTCGATCATACTCGACATTAATTGAAATGACGACTTAGCACTAAAAGCCAAACTTTGCTATTTGCACAACTTAGGCATTTCGAATGTAAATATCGATTCCGTGGATTCGATCATAGTTTAGCATTTAAGCCTCTCATCACACTCCTAAAGAGTCCAGTTCCTAAAATTGATGAAATGCCAGTGTAGGTGAAGAATGCATGCTGACGTGGGAAATGACCTTTTCCAAATGCCAAATCAATGAAATCGCATTGTAATGAAAATGATATATAAGTTAGAGTATCTAAAATTTCATCACTAAATAATTAATATTCGGTAATAACTAGCTTACTATCCATCAGCTAAGCATGCTCTACATTATTCTGGTTTGCGTCGGTTTGTGACAAAACTATTTTGAAAAAAAGAAACTAAATTTTAGCCATTTTCCAATACGCTGATTCTAATGACTGTTGCGATGAGTCATCCAAGTAAGAAGGCAAATTTACTAGTTTGTAAAAATGTTTTACTTTAAGCTGTGCCAACTGGGTAAGATCAGTGCGAAGTTGTAAAGTCGCATAGAATTTATATCGTCATGAGGAGTTTTTCACAATTAAAATTATTTTAGAAAAACAACAACTTTTGCCAATACGGATTCTACAGTACGAAAACTAGATACGACTATTGTAGACTAACGTGCCAGGTAAATCGAGGTTTTCACAAAAATGAATAATTTTGTCATTTAGCTCTGCGGAATTGAATATGTGGTATGTCCGAAAAACATTTATCTTTAATTTATGCTGAATATAAGCACGAAAATAATTAAATAACAAGTTGCTATAATCACTTGATTATCATATTACTAGGCTAAATTAACGAGAAATTTCAGATAAAAATATTAATCAGAATTAAAATTTTAGGGCCCTCAAGTTTTCGGAATGTGCCCTACAGACACATTCAATTTGGACGGAGACTGCTATGTGCAGGTAACTCCACAGCCAGGCAGTTGCAATCCAGGCAAATAGTTGCAGGAAAATAATTTAAAAAACGTAAAAATTTTAATATTTATCGATATTCTGATAGATTAATTTATATTGAATAAAGAAATACCTGTTCAATTTGTAATACATAGAATTCAAATGAGGAATTACAAGAATCTGCAATTCATATCCATGAAAATTTTACAGCATAAGAGCAAAGGCAAGTAAAAATATGCAAAAAAGAATATTATAAAATAAGATAATACTAGTAAGATAATATAACAGAAAATAAATCAAAGATAAAGTCAAAAAGTCTGAAATTTACAAATAAAAATCGTTATGAGCAATTTAATTATGAAGAAAAATAACCTCGCTGATACCTAGAAAAATTCAACCGAGATAACAATCGATTCTGGCTGATATGTTGATTCACTCGAATACTCTGAATTGATGTTCAATTTCAAATCTAATATCATTAAGGAAAATTTTAGAAAATTCGATCTGCAAATGAATCTGTTTGCCACTATCTCCTTACTTGTTTAATTTCTATTGCATCTGTTTGCAGAGGCAAATGATTGATTATTACAAATCATTTGTCGCATGAAATTATTATCCAGCATATTAAAAGAAATTAATTATGAACAAATATTTAGACATGAAAAATTTCAGCACAGAGCTGGGCTAGTAACACAAAAGAGAGGCTATCGAAAATGAGAGTGCTAGAGAAGTAACAGAAAGATACACCTCCTCTCTTCGTTATGCACGTTATTTCATCGCAGGGATGAAGAAAGTTTCTATCGCTTGAATTCCCCTCTACATGCTCGAATAACTGCTTTTTTGTGCATTAATAATGCAGTGATTCTATGTAAAAACATTTCAAATTCAATGTTAAAGCTTCTTCTTGAAATTGTTGCAAATAAAAATCCTAAGCGCTTTTTTGAAATGCTGAGCACGAATTAATAACGCATCCATTGATGCTTGCAATGATGCAAAAGAGCAAAATATGGTCATAAATTCATTTGCATAACAAAACGTAGCATTCTCCTAGTTTATTCCCACACGATATTTCCTTTCTTTATCATATTATTCAAATTGTCTTAAGTTCAAACTCTTAGAATTTACCTTGAAAATTCATTATTAGATAGCAAATATCATTCGTTCGCATTTTCATCAAAGCAGATGTTTCATAAATTTTCAACATAAAATTTATAGGCTCCAACAAAGTTAAAATAATTCAATCAAAAGTGTCTAGAGGGGCCGTCTTTGAAAATTATTGCTAAATTATATTCAATATCTATTTATAATTCAATTAACAATATGTTGCATAATTTCACAACGACAATAAATGACCACTAATTCGATGAGAAATCATCTCGATAATTTTATCGAAGTTTATGC
>LIAE01006809.1:83320-111017 GCA_002287525.1 Diploscapter pachys | reverse complement strand
TGAAAAATAAAAAAATTATTCAAAAAATAAAATAGGGAGATAAACTTGAAACGCCCTGTACATATATTTTATTTTAGGAAATATAATAATTGTGGGGTACATTTATGTTGAAGTAGTGATTACTAGTATCATGTTTATAATTTCTTTCTTTATATTAACACCATTTATTTGCTACTCGTTATCATTATTGAATATATGCCTAGTTTTACAAAGATATGCACTGCTGTATGGAAACGAAAAACTTACAAAAATTCTGACCAAGTAGGTTTTAGTGTGAAGCATCAGCTTGAAATAGAACTATGGCTAAGAAGGGATCAGGGATAGGCCGGAATGAAATTAAAATTTTTTTGAAACCGCAACCAGAATTCCGGCCCACTCCTGTAAGGGATAGTAAAAACAACTTTTCTGCTGAAATTCAAAATGTAGCGCATTTTACTCAGGACGCATGATGATAGCATACTCTATTTAATCAAAAATTTAGAAATTGCCTGCACAAAACCATATGGGTTGTTTTGATCTTCAGCGGCATTATTTCAACTATTCAAGGAGCAATGATTTTCGACATTTGGTGGCTTAAAGGTGATGGTTCATATATAAGATATGTGCAGGTTAGTGAATAATATATCGTAGATTAATTAATTATCAAATTTCTTCTTAGCTAATTGGTATGAGCGTCGATACATGTGCACTTCTTTCGACATTGGCATATTTTGCATTTTATCGTAAACTTCAAAACCTCGCAGAATTATCAAGCCGAAATTATGGACCAGAAAATCGACGAATGCTATATCAGATGGTGCCATTTGCTCTCCAGCATGTAATATTTTTTCATCCTTTGTGAAAAGTTACCGTGAAGCCTTTAATTGAAATCCCGTGGTTTTTAGTTTCAATCCCTATTTTCGAAAAATTTGCAATTTTCAATCGGTCATATTTCTTCATCTTGTGATCGTAGAAACTTACGATCAAAAGCAAAAATACGCCACACATTCCAAAGGGTATTATTTAAACCACTTCTTTAGATGATTTGAGTTGGATAATGTGTAGATCTGGTATTTTGGGGAAAGTGGGTCTATGTTAGGGGGGTTTCAACTATAAAGGTTTTACGGTATGTAAAAAGATGTATTATTTAGATTTCATCTCTATTATTAACCAGCTGCATTTTATTTAACTATGAACACTTATTGCCTGACGTGCTTTTAAAAAGTGATTCTGAAAAATTACCACTTAATGTAATATGGATCTATATTTATATAAAATTGCTCGATGCATATTTGTGGTCAATAACGGTACCGCTCTCATTTATAGTTTCTAGCCCTGCCAGACGAAAAGCTGTAATCAATCTCCTTCGTATTCGGTGAGAAATGAACGTTTCGTGCTAATTTTATTATGAGATGTTAATTCTGTTTAGAAGAAAAAAACAAATTTCACCGCAACCAGTCGTCAAAGTCTCGGATGTGGAACAGTCAACAATTAATCAAGTTTAGTCGTAGAAATGAAGATCTAAAATATAATTCTATTACTTTATTCTTATTTGTTATAATATCTCGTCCACAAATAAATTTATCAACTTTAAATGTCGTCAGTCGATGAATGTTTAATTTACACTAAAATCGAATAAATGCATCTGTCCATTCGCATGGTTTTACATTAGTGTTTACTTCTAGAATGTATCAGAAGTAGATAGAATAACATCTGTAATTGTGCAAAAATAATCGATCACAAGACTCATAAGATTGAAGTTCTCCATTTCATGTGTTGAATAGATTAAAATTTACAGGGTATTCACAAAATTGTGCTATAATCTAATTTCCTATTGTTTCAGGATATCGAATGTTATTCATCCGAAAGCTGTTCTTGTTAAAGATTCGATTACGAATCCTCAATATGGTAATTTATTATCAAATGATAATGCATTTTGAATTATTATGTAGTTTTTCTAGGCTCAATACCACTCGAAAACCCACCATTCATATTTGAGAATTGATGCTGTTTTATCCTCACTTGTTACTAGCTGTTGCAGTCCCTTCGATATTTATGCAAATTCTAATGACATATTCGATTCGTATGTTAGACAAGAAAAATGATGTTAGTCTCAATGATTTCAATTACTATAATACATTTTTAATTCAAGTGAAACAAAAAAAAATGAATCTTTTCAAGAAAAAAACTTTTTCTGCCTTTCGAATAAAATCTCATTTATTAGCCATTCTATGTAAAAATGGAGTACTGCTGGGAAAGGCTTGGCACAGTCAAAATTATTTTCCTGGAAATGGTCCCTAACAATGTAATCGAGGTCCCGAAGCTCGGATGCGCGTTGTTTACGCTACAGTAAGTGACGTGTTGAAAAATTCAAAAATCGTTAGGAAGCATCTAAATGGGTTAAATGTGGTATCAAACACTTCTTCTCGGTGAGATAAACAGCGTGGTCGATTTGGGTAGTTTACCTGAGAATCTGAACTTAGAAATAAAATTTGAAAATTGCCCTTCCTTGAAAAATGCATACATCTTTATATAGTAGAAGTAACTCATCTGATAAAGATGTTCTTTTCTGGTTTATCAAAATGGAAAGTCAAACAGTGAAGCTGAACTTCATTGATAATTTGTCGAGCTCTTTGATCAGCTAGCTGGAAATCACTGGCTATCAAAGAACTACTGTATGATTTCTGTCACGTAGTTATGTAAATTAGTTCTCTCTACACTGTCAAAATATTTTGATTCCACTAAACGAGTGCGAAAAATCACGTTAATCCTATTCGCCAAGGACATATTTTTATTCGGAAACTCGTAAATTTGTTATTTTCGGTATTTACGTGGATGACTTTGCCTAGAATATGGAGAAGTCTGATCATCTAAATGAGGGCGTATTGTTCGGAAATGATCGCCTTCTGCTCACTGACATAGATTTGACTGTCTGGCACTGCCTATGGACTTGATTTGCATATTCAGGAATGGTGCCAAATGACCAAAATAACGGATTAGAGCTGTTTGGCTCGTCTTGAATTTCGGTATAAAAGCAGACAGTTTTCCAAGTGAAACATCGACTCCCCCAGTCGCAACCAATCGAGCCTTCTCCTTCCAAGTCTCCGCCAAAATGAAGTACTTCGTGGCCTTCATTGCCTGTGCAGCTGCAATCTCTGTCTACTCTGCTTATGCGGTAAATGTTAAATTTTAAAAATCTGAATTTCTAAATTTCAGCAGCCAATCGTTCCTGTTCCAACTGCCGATGTAATCACTGCTCTGCAGAACATCATCGCCAAGCTTCAGGTAAATTATCAAGAAATAAGTGAATGATAATGAAAATCTAGACTCTGGTGAACAACCTGACGGACACGACCTTCACCACGATCTACGAAATCCTCGACGAGCTCAAGAAACTATTGGCTAACGCTCCAACAGGCCAAATCGCTGGAATCATCTCGTCTCTCGGCACTCAGATTGTAAGGAGATCATATAAAACCATGAGTTTATCATTTACCATTTATTTTAGCTGAGTCTGTTGACCGGTGCTCTGCTCCAGAATCCTCTTGGAATTTTGGGGGGCAACCTCCTCGATTTGGTAGTTATTTTCTAAACACCATCATTTTCATATGTCTGATTTGCAGTCTGTTCTGACAAGCCTTCTGAACGGAGTGATTGCCCAGCTCACAGCCATCCTCGCTCAACTCACCACTGGCCTCCCAGTCACAGTTCCTCCAGTCACTCTCCCCGTCTCCCTCCCGACTCTCCCAGTTTCCGTCCCTCTACCCCTCTAAACCTTGCAACTGAATGTCTAATCTCTAAAGTGTTTGTAATTATCGACATGCAACAATTTATTTTGTAAATATTCGAACTTTTTCCGTAAATAAATAATTCGCAGCATATAAACTTGTCCACAGATTATCAAGTTTTCCGAAATTGGTACTCAAACAGGGTCTGGGTAAAAATGAAAAATTGAAAGACCAAAACCGAACTCGAAAGTTTAGTCACAAGAAAATTTGCTTGCAAAGCCGAAGACAGATTTAATCAAATTTTGCTCTAGCCTGATCAGCAATCCTGTCCCTGTCCCTAATTCCTAAGATTTCTTCATTTTTCCTATTCAAAAATAGTACTAAGACAGATGTGGAGTTTGCAAATTGCAATTAACACTAAATATCATCATCTATTTTGTGAATCTTATGAGAATTTTCTGAATTTTATGATAAAATGAACTTCAACAATGGAGCATTTATTAGATCGAATGCTGTGATTCAATAACGAATCAAAAATCTTTATCATTGCATCGCTTTCAACAATCCACATGATTGAATTATCAAACTGAAAATGTAAAAGAAGGTCCGCTAATTTAATAACATTTTAATCAATTCATAATGAGTTTTGCTTTGATCAAATAATTAAAAATGCAAAGAAGAATTCTTTAAAATATCAATAATGATAGGTTACTCGCTAATATTTAATTTATGCTTGTAAATCTTATGGCTCTACAGGTTTATAACAAACGTGCATTTATCAAACTTCAGTAAAATTTCACAAGTAACCATGATAAATTCTGTTATCGAATAAGATGTCGACTATTTGATCTATCCAAATTTCAGGTTAAATTCCTGCGTTTCTAGGCATCTCCGTGCATTTTGGTATAATAAAAATGATGAATCCTCAATAGCATAGAAATACGGATTTTATGAGGCGATCGATCGTTTGTACTTCGAAATGCTCAAATGTGATGCCCCTGGTTTACAGGATGACATTTGGATTTGAAGAATATGAAGACTCATCAAAATACGGCATCAAAAATTCAGGTAAAACGAGCTGGCGTTGATCTTATAGCACAACTTCAAATAGTGATCAATGAAATTTCAATATCTTTCATATGAATACGCTTTCATCTTTTATCAATAAAAGAATTTTAATTCGTTTATCAGCAAAATAACTAAATTTTTTAAAAAAATATATCGACGAAAATATTTTTATTTCCATGGCTAGAGAAGCCAATTCAATTTTCGGGATTGATAATTATGAAAAACTAATTTCCTGTGATTATCAATTAGGAACCCTGGCAGATAGGTCGGAAAAGTGACTGAAAATTTCGAACGCATAACTCAAATTATAATTTTGCCATTCTGGTATTTCTATCATGGTTAATGAAATTTGAATAAAGATTTTATACAAAACTAAAATGCTTGTAGAAAAAGTACAAAATCAAATAAACTTGGTTTATTTTATCATGTTCCTGTAGTTGCGTGTGTTCATTTGTTGTTTGCTTAATTTGAATTTCGCCGTTCGCTTTTCTATATTCATCTCGAGCTCTTCTGTATTTGCTCTCGACATGCGCAGAGATTTGAGTCTTTGCAAGAGAGAAAGAGGGATAAGATTTGAAGGAAAAGATGAAAATGAGAAGTAGTGACATGGTGAAAAACTGATTGTGAAAGGGGGTAAAGGTTGAGTTCTGTGGAGGGGAAGTGAGAATATCATCAAAATAGAGAAGTTAGAGGGAAAAGATAAAGAGAATGGAGGCGGATTGGTTGAGGGAAGAGAGGGATATGCACGCCGTGAGCTCTAACGCGCGCGATTCGCTAGAACAGTGTAAGAAGTGAGGGAGAAGCTATAAAGCTAAAGATAAAGATAAGGAGGTTGGCAAGAGATATAGGGACGAAAAGACACCACACGGCTGTTTGTCAGTTCGATTCTTCTCTCTCCAAGCTTTTCCCCGCTCTTTCTTCTCCTCCCTCCCTTTCTACATTCACAAAAGCACACCCCCTTGGGCTCAATCACGTCGATCGATTTATCTGCCATCCGAGAGAGAGAGAGGGAGAGGGCATAATCCCAGAGACTCTTTTTTGTGTGTAATCTTTATCACTTGAAAATGCCCTATTCATTATCTTTATTTTTCACTTGATCCCAACATGATTATGAAATAGTGGCATGGTTCAGGAGGATCAATTTTATTTGATTTCTGGTAACTTGAAAACTATCGTTATCTTCCCTTAATCGTAAGATGAATATGAAATCATGACGATATTGGCGAATATCAGCTTCGTCGCGATTTTGATGTCTTGTAAAATTAGAACTATCAGTATAGAAGGGTTTTGACAAATGAAAGTTGTATTTTTTCTTAAAATGTCACTTGCACGCTATTTTCTTCTCTGCAAAAATTTCGTCAAACTTTATTTTATCATGATTCAACAAGTGAATTATTATTGGTTGCGTTGTTTTGAATTGGGAAATTTAGTCTTTTTCTCTACTTTCTAATCCTTGCATGAAGCCATTTCATCGTCTATTTAATTTGAAAATTCAATTTTTTTCGCGAAAAAACGATATGCTTTTCAATTCTACGAATTTTTTGAGTTCAGGAATGGCACAGATCGTACGACAGAGTAAGTTCCGTCATGTTTACTGTACTCCGGTCAAGCATGAGAACTGCATGTCAGACATTAAGGTACATTTTGGCAGTATTTGGAATGTCTGATCAAATATCAATCTAGGTAACTGAAATCACATGGGATTCGTTATTCTGCGATGTAAACCCGAAATTTATTGCATTTATTAACAAAGGCGCCGGTGGTCCATTCCTCGTCATTCCAGTTAACAAGGTACCTATAGTTATTTTAAAATGTCGCATTTCAATAGAAGTCCCGAGACTTCTTTTTTCGATCTTTCACAATTATTGGAAAATTCTGTTTTTTTTTCAAACCGTCATAACTCTGCATCAGGGTCGTAAAACTTAGAATAAGAGAGTGAACATATTCTAAATAGTCTAAGGAATGCATAAAAACATTCAAAATTGATTGATTTAAGTTCGACCATGAGAGATCTGGAAATTAGAAGGGATTTCTAATAGAGGGCGCTTTAATTATAGAAAATATGATACGATTTCGAGTTTAGGGAACAAATAAAAAAAGCACAAAATGTGAGGTTTTTCAATTAAAATTTGTTATGAACGTTTCAATCAATTCAGTGTTGATTCAATAGACAGTTTCATTGAATTTTCAAGTCCAAAGTCAATGAGTCAAGCAATCTCTTACTCCCTGAAAACTAAACTCGAATCATTGGGGATTTCTCAGCAATTTTTAGCTTTCTGAAGGGATATATCCGATAAATGCAAATAAGCAAATATTGATTTTCAGATCGGCAGAATCGACAAGGATTATCCGTTCGTAGATGCACATAGGGCTCCTACCTTAGAGGTTGAAGAGTTCAAATTAAAGATAGACATTCTTCAATAAATCTTTATAGAGTTGGACAAAGTTTCAAAAGAAAAAACCATAAGACAAACGCTTTACTAGATAAAAATTGATAAATTATAGGTCAAGTGGTCTCCTTTCAATGACAATGTGATCGCATCCTGTTCAGAAGACACAACAGCGAAGGCATCAATTCACTTTATTCGAATGATCATGTGAAATCGATTTCAGGTGTGGGTGATTCCAGACAAGGGTCTGTCACGAACACTGCATGAACCGGCAGTTGAATTGAATGGGCATCAGAAGCGAGTCAACACGATGGCATGGCACCCGACTGCTAATAATCTTCTTTTGACAGCAGGTTAGAGTCAAACTCTATTTCGTCAGAAGTTTATATTGGGATTTGAAATTAAAACATATGAATCGTAATAAATCTGCGAGTGTCGTAAAAATTCACCAAATTTATGAAAAGTAGATTCATTCTGTTCTTACAATAGCAAAAAGTGCGGACTAGCAATTGATCAATTTTGTTATACTTTGATTTGATACGTTAAATTCTAATTTTGGTACATAAGATTAGAAGATGACGTCTAGTTATCGTGTTGTAACTGACTCAGTCGATCTTCGATTTCTTCATTCTCTTGCCTCCCCCTCCGTCCAGCATCATTTCATCCATCTCTTTCCTAGCCGAACCCACGGCAGCTGCTGTTTTGTTTCTGCCGTTCAATTTTTTCCATCAATACATCCGCCGTCGGAAAATAGATGTTACAATTCGCATGCACACGGCATGTAAACAAGCAGTTAGAAGATCCATAAGCATATATCTTACGAAATAAGCCCTAAAATGCTGGAATATGAAAATGTAAGAAGACAAATTATCGATACATCGTTAAGGAGGCGAAAATCTGCTTCTGCTTTGGAACGTCGGCAACGGTGAAGCCCTTCTGGAGATTGCCGGACACCCGGATCAAATCTTCTCAATCGCTTTCAACTACGACGGATCTCAATTTGTGACGACTTGCAAAGACAAGAAGATTAGGATTCTTGACACACATTCAGGAAGTGTTGTGCATGAAGGTAGGCAGGAAAAACGGAAAAAAGAAGTGATCTAGATCTAAGGTATGTGAAATTTCATATTTGAAATCTTTAAAATCGAAACTGAACTTTATGCATACTTCTGGTTCGGATCTAATAACAGGCTTTTGGCGAATTTAGGATGCTGAAATCGAGATTTGCAGGCGTCGGACACGAAGGCGTCAAACCACAAAGAGCCGTGTTCATTCGAGACGGACGAATTTTCACAACCGGCTTCACAAAACGATCCGAGCGCTTGTATGCTTTGAGAGCTCCAGTAAGACAGCACCATTAGAGAATCATGAAAAAGTAAAGCTCCCAGGATAACCTATCATCTCCGATAGTCGAAGAAGAACTGGACACCTCGAATGGTGTGCTATTCCCGATGTATGACGAAGATACTGGCTTAATGTTTTTGGTCGGAAAGGTATGAGTGCCAATATTATTACTGAAATCGCTTCAACATTAGATTTTTCTGCTTCATTGATGAAAGACATCATCAAAGATTTCTTCGGACATGCTAAATCAATCCGATTATTGTAGGGCGACTGTGCCATTCGATACTATGAAATTAACAACGAGTCTCCATTCGTCCACTACATCAACACGTACACGACAAGTGAGCCGCAGAGAGCACTTGGATCGATCGGCAAGAGAGGCATCAGCTCGACCGAAAACGAAATTGTCAGGTAACGACTTCGTTTCTCGTTTCTAATTCGATAAATCTGTCCAGGTTCCTTCATAAGATATCTACAAATTTTGGGGCTTTCAAATAAACCAATCAAAATGATGCATACTCAATGATAGCTGTTCAATTCATCGTCCCATTTTCAGATTATACAAACTGACAACGAAAGGAGTTGTCGACATTCTGCAATTCTTCGTGCCTCGAAAATCTGAGCTCTTCCAGGTTCCGAAAAAAATCCATAAGGTTTCCATGAAAGCCTTTTCAGCACGACTTGTACCCCGACACTCGTTCTACGGTCCCGGCGCTTACTGCTGAGGAGTTCATGGAAGGTAAGATCAACTCTTTCAAGTAAACATTTTCAAACTATATTCATAAAGTTCTGCTTGAAACTAAGATTTCATCATGAATATCAGGATAAATCATCATCAAAGTTGTCTAGGGAAGAACGCCGCACCGAAACTGCAGCCCGTCAATCCAGCTGCTGCTCAAGCAAAGCCGAAACTCAACGTGGCGAAGAAGGCCAATATTCTTGCTCAGTTGCCTACGCAGTAAGATTTCTTGAACATTCGGGAGTTATTGCCGGCATTTAGAACCGAAACAACTCAGCAAACGTCTTATACTGAGAAGCCGCAGCAAGAGCGTCAGGCTTCTCGACCGACCAGTCAAGCCACATCTCGACCTGCATCAAGCGCACAGAGCTCACCTAGAAAGCCAGTCATCGACGACGATATGGGAATCGTCGCGATGGGTGGAGTAAGTTTTTGTTTTTTTTTCTGAATAAAAGACCATCTGAGAAATTACATCGCCACATACGAATATAGTATTTCTGTACGCATAAATGTTTTTTTCCTCTAAACCTATTTTATATGAATGATGTAACGAGTTATTAATTGTCATAGTTGGTAAGAAAGGACTAAATTAAAAATTCACGCTTTTAGAGTTCTGGATCTCGATCTGGCGCATCGTCACGACAAGAGGCGCCAAAGGAAAACAAACCTGACCCGATGAAGCCGAAGGAGCAGGTTAGTTGGAAAGAGCTCATTTTGCCATATTGAACAAAACCAAAATCAATATCTAACTCTCATTCAATTTTAGATGTATTTGAGTCCTAGTTCTTATTATGAAGAACAGGTAATTGCAAGAAAACGGCTGACTTCTCTTGCTCGAAAAACCGAAATAAAAGCACTCGAAATCTTCCCTTTTACCTAAGATTACTGATACTAAAATGGCAAACTTCTCTTCTATCAACCTCTACATTGACTTATCCGAACTTCCAATATCTAAAGACTCTAATCTCATGCATCATGAAGGCACTATCAGAACCTAACATTTCAGACAATGTACCATAAAGCTAATTCGTCTAATTCTCACAAGCAAAGTTTAATCTATGAACACAAACTATGGGGGAAACCTCCATAAAAAATAGGTGAATTTAGGTGAAACTGAAGTCTCGTGGCGAAAGAGATGATGGAGGCCCAATGACATCTGGGCAAAGACGAGCTGCTGCTGAGCTTGAGAGGATTAAACGAGATCAGGCAAGATAAATTTTCGATTTTTATTTTTCATTAATGTGCAAATGTTATTTTTTAGTCTGAATCTTTATTTATGTGCATACATCCTTTTGGTATTTTTAATTTGAACAAATATCAATGTATCCAGTTAGTTTTTTATATATCAAGTTTAGCACAAAATTTAGAAGTTTAACTGAATTTACGATTTTAGGGCCGTCATGCAGATGCGGACGAGTTGCCTGCGGCCGCCCCCAATCGAGTGTCTGCCTCGCCCCGAATGAGCGTTAGCAGTTCGAGTGGCGAAATTGGGGTAAGTTTAAAATTTATCGTTTTTATTCCAACAAATAAATTACAAAATTCTTTAACTTGACTCAAGATACCCGTCGAATTCAATGAAATCAGAGCATATGAACCCCGTAAGGAAAACGCTTGATAAAATCTGAAGAAAAATCGTTTGAAAATAATACCATAAAACAGTAAGTAGGAAATAACGCGTAAAAAATTCAGTTTCCTTATGAGTAGCGTAAAATAGCGAAAAATCGCGCTGATGAATAAAAAACACGAAACTATGAAAAGCAAAATTTACACAAAAACAATGAGTATATTTTAGCGCATGCCGACAAATATGGACGAGCTTTTGGAAGATCTGCAGAAGATGAAGACAGTGATTCGGCAGCACGAAAGGCGCATTCGAATGCTCGAAGAGACACTTGCCGATGCGAACATGAGCAGTGCTTACTCGTTTTGATTCTTCGACTCCCATTCTCAACATAATTTACTGAGAAGTTGCTCAACTCTAATGATTTGACAGATACTTAAAATTATCTTCATTGAATTATTGTAACTTTAGATTTCTATCAGTTTGAATGAGTTTTCAAAATTCTTGAAAGATAAAAATAATTGAAATTCAATTTTTGAACCTGAAACACCGATTTTCTATCTCATAAGAAAATTTTCCTTTTTAAGTATCAGAACTTTCCCGCACTTTCTGTCTGTGCCTTTACGCGACAATTTGCCATTGCTTTTAATTCAGGTTCATCAAATTCTTGAAATTTTGTAGAAATTAAAATTAAATCGTCAAAAATCTGATGATCACTGGCACTACTTTCAATAATAATAATTAATTAGACGTAATAATGATTGCCATAATTTCGTCGTAATTTTATAAATCAAAGGAAGGAGCTCCCTGCATTTACAAACGGCTATTTACAGACGGATATGGAGAGTAAGGAATGTAGGAAAAGAGGAGAAATAAGAAAAATATCCGTCTGTAAATACAGGAGGCCAGAGAAAAGATTTAGAAATGCTACTTTAAAATAAATTCTTGATGAAATGAAAATTGAGACTAAAAATGATGCCCATCCTTGAAATCAGAAGATCGTCCACAAGAAAGTACCAGGGCAAATGTCGTCCAACTCGGAAAACTGATCGCAAATCTGATTCCGCTTTTCCAATTGACTGGTCTAAAAAATTCAAAAGCAATATTTTCAATGCCCCTTATAGCTATAGCTCTTTTGAGAGAAATACTATGGAGAAAAAGAAAAAAATAGAAATTACACAAGGGTGGGGATGGGATTGACTACCACAGTGAGTATATTTTCAGCAAATAACAAAGCATGACATGAAGAACCATCAAAAGTTTAGTGAATTTACGCAAACTTTGAAAACAAGAATCGACGAAAATTACTTCTCATCTCGAGTCTATTTCTTCGAGAAATTCGAATAGCGCAATTTTGAATTGCCTATTTTCATTCGAATGATCGATGAACAAACAATTTAAATTTTAAGCTTCTCGAAAAGTCGACTCCTACTCTTTTCTCTAATTAGGTAAACATTTAAAAAAAAAATAAAATTCCGACCTTATCATAAAGAAGTGCAGCTTCCGACAGAGCGAGTTTTTCGAGCAGTGGACAGGCAGCAGCACGAGCCAAATGCCTCGCTTCTCCCAGTTTCTTCATCAATCCCACATCCTTATTCAGGGACTTTTCTGCCATCGCCTGAAAATTTTAGTTTCCGAAAAAGAAAAAAAACGAAAAGAAAAAAATAATACCTGTCCGAAAGCCAAAAATGCTCGCTCCAACATAGTCCCATTAGAGATAATCACCTTCTCGCACTTGGTAAATAATTCTTGGGCACTTTCAGCGTCGTTTGATAGCAACTGAAAATTAAAGGATTAGAATTTCGGTTTTTGCATCATTGGAGATTTATGAGAAACAAAATATTTCAAAATTGACTTTTTTTTACAATTTCTTGAAGGTTTTCGAGGGAACTAATTTAATCTGAAGAAAATTTAGGGGTTTACCAAAACAACTCCCTTCCTCCTCTGAATCATAGCCTCAACGTTCGGATGCGTCTGGCAGAAGCGATTTTCCTCGACGATTCTCAGTTTTTCGAATGCCAACTCGAAATTCGAATCGACTGCCAACAACAAAGACAGTTGAAGGCGAATTCTGAGGGTAAAAACAAATAAAAAGGAATAAAAATAGCTGATAATTCTCCAAAACGATCAAACCATCATAAGAAAATGAGGAAAAAATAAATTTGTGATTTTTAAATCAGAAAAAATATATAGAATTTTACCTAATAGCGATAAGTGATGTCATTTCCATGTCATAATTTGGCAATTCATCAAACAGCAATTTACGAGCATCAAATCGGTTTCCCCTCAAAGCCATCAGGAGGCATTTTCTGAAATTCTCCATTATTGTTACTGTAAAATCGATTTTTCTCCAACTTCTCGTGAAAAAATATGGTTTTTAATTTTGTACCTCAAAATAGCCTCTTCCCTAGCCAAAGATTCGAGTTGAGCGATTGCCTCATCACATTTGGCCCAGTCGCCGCACAGCACATTTTTGTCGAACACGATCACCGACTCGCAAATGTCCAGGTGATTTGAGCACTGAAAATTAGTTTTTTTTTTTTTTTATAAATCTAAAAAGTTGAAAATTACTGCAAAATCTATAATGAACAGAAATGTTGAGCATGAAAAAATGGTAAAATTACGTATGAAAGGTTAAAAAAATACAAATTTACCTGCCAATTCCTTTCCTGGGTGAAGATTTGCCTGGCCTTTCCGACCTCTTCGAAAGCCGTATCATATCTGCCCTGAGCTGCATACGAATAAATCAAATTCACACTGGCAACGGCCTGAATTCAGAATATATCACTCTGGAAAAAGGTAAAGTGTTATAACAATTTAAAAATTTCGGAAAAATATCATGAAGAGTTCGAATTGATACTTTACCCATCCATTCATTCCCAAATTAGCCCAATAATTTACCAATAAAAAAATCTAGTCTTATAAAATTAAGAGGTTGAAAAAACTCACATAAGCTTCAGTCTCATGTCTGGGCGCAATTCCATCTACGCAGTTTGCAGTCAGCAATCTTTTCGCCTCTTCTTTCGCCCCTTCGAACATTCCCTGCTGCAGACGGAGGCTGAAAATGTGATCATCTTTTTAGAAAAAAAGAAAAGAAAATTTAGTAAAATTATTACAATTTCGCAACTGGACAAATTTTCTTAAGGGAAATTTTATCAACCTGGATAAAAGCGCCCTAGAAGCATCAGAAATGAGTCGGGTTCGGCTACCGTAATCCATTCCCAGACTTGCGCCGATTCCAGTATTCAAAGTTGAAGCTGTAGTTCTGAAAAAAAAACAAATGTGTCTTTCAAAAATTTGTTGGAATTTTAAACTAGCATACATTTCTGCTTATAACTCATTTAATTCGAATAATGAAAATTGAATTTAAGTCAGGAAATTATACTTTTTAGAGAAAAAAGCCTGTGATGACCCAATAAATAAAAAAAAAACAAGTTAAACTTTTTTTTTTCAAAAAATAAAAGAAAAATCTCACTTCTTCAACTTGCCCGAACGAATATCAGCGATCGCTTCCAAGTAGAGCGTGTGCAGCTGTGCCAGAGTGCCCGCATCCTCTCTTTCCTCTGTGTCTCTGACCTCTTTGGGCTGGTCCTGCTTGTTGGCTGTCGCCCCTCCAGTTTGTGAATTCGTGGGCGGGGCTTGTGAGGCTCCGCCCCCTGCAGTCGCATGGCCAGCAGGAGCCGTGATGTTCGCGAACGAGGACGTGAAACGGTCGAAGGCTCGGGAAATTCTGTAACATCTATTTTTTTTAAAGAAAAACAAAACTCCGAGAATTGGAAAATAATCCTCAATAATTTGGGAAAAATAAACTTTCTTCTTGCAGAATAGCATCTTCGAAAACAAAGACTATTTTCTCGTTATAAATATTGATTTTGTTCGAAAATAAATAATTTTCAGCTCAAGACAGAATTTTAAAATTATTATCAATAATCGATTACTTGAGACAAAATCAAATGTTTAAAGTGTGTATTGCGTAATATCAAAGTCGTTTCTTGAAACTATGAATTGTTGGATAGTTGTTTGCAAACAGCGCGCTAGTTTTCATGCATCGAAATTTCTCGCATTTTAATTTGTCTCACGTAATCGATCATTGGCAATGCTTACGATTCAGTGGTCTGATCCCTGGACAAAAGTCTGGTGAGTTCAGATTCCATGATGTCACTGAGCTGATTGGAGGACAGTTGAGGGAAGAAGTCGGACTCGAGGAGATGCTGTCGAATGGAGCGAGCATGGGCAGAGACCGTATCCAGATCGGCTGCTTGTTGCTGTTGTCCTGCAGCTGTCGTGGTTGCATCCAACTCCTCCACCGAGATATCCTTGTCCTCATAATCGTTAATCGGATGAATCACTGAAATTTGTATCCTTATAAACAGACTTCTTGAAACTCGGTCCGCAGAAAAATACATCTTTTCAAGAGAGAAAAAGAAGACATGACTTTTTCTCTTTCGATATGACACGCTATTTTCTCGGCGGATCGTTTTGGGAAGTTTGCTTATAAATCTTTTCCTGGTTTTCCAGAGAATTAATTACTTTAACCATTTCTAAGCTGTAAGAATAGACAGAAATTTACTAGAAAAAAAACTATCTTTCATACATTCCTATGCAAACGTACAAAATAACAAGAATTTTAGTTCTTTTTAAACGGAAAATATTTTTAAAGAAATGATAACACATAAAAGCTACCTTTCAAGGGCTCAGCTTTATCTTTAAGCAGAATATCGACAGGCAGGGGCTGCACTTCCATAGCAGCCATTACGACGAAGGCCATTCGGATGCAGACCATGTCTGGCTTCTGATATTTGTAGTCCACGTCAGAGCGTTGTGCCTGCAGAACACTCGCGCAGAGCAGATGCTTGGCTGATTCCCTGAATTAGAAAGCTTAAAAAATTAGAGAAATTTCATCCTCGTCAAATAATTTGAAGAAAGCTAAAAAATGTTTAAAATTAAAATAAACAAATAGCCTACCAATCTCCCATGAGTTGGCAAATTCTGGCATGGAGCAGAGGACCGTATCTGACTGAAATGTACCGATCGAACAAGCCAATTCGAGTGTCGTCCAATTTGACTAATTCGTCAGCAGTAAGGAGACGATCGCGGACTCTGAAAAAGATTACGAAGAGTTTGAGGGTTATGTCGCGTGTGGATGTGTGTAAAAAAAACCCAATAAAATAACGATAAAAACAGAAGATTTCCTTACTTGAACGAAGTGCAGTCGAAATAGGTCCTCAGCGAGGTTATCGCTTCGTGAAATCGTCGTTCGCTAATCAAAAGCATCACTTCCAACATGTACTGAAAAATTGAATTTCTTGAAATTCTCAAATAATTTTGAAGTCTTACCACAGAAAGCACGTTTGGATGGTACTTTTTGATGGCTTCAACCATTTGGAATTGAGCTGGTTTTGGCAGACAAGCAGAGGGGCAGATCTGGAAGATAAACAAAATATCAAATAAAATAGTATGAAAAATTCAGCATTATTCCTCCAAAAATCCTTATCATTTTTCATGATTTTTACATATCGCAAATTTGTAAACTTTAAAGATTTTAAAATCTGCCTGTATGAGATGCATGGCTTTCTTAATCCACTTCCTGGCTCGATGCGAAGATTCAATTTCATAGGGGAGGTTTTCCCGTGTCCATGCCTGCTCTGCTCGAGCATTCGAACTGTTTGATGCTTCACAAACATCCATCGAATTATGATCGGTTTCCTCCTTAATCCAGGCACGGAAATCGCGATGGAATTTGGTTGCATTCGGCAGCGCTGTGCAGGACCCGCGGAATGAGAGCCAAATCTGGAAAAATAAAAGTTGTTCAAGAGAAATATCTCATGACAATTTCAAATGAATGGCAAGGGTGCGCGTTCATACTCCGTTCACGCTCACGCAATCAGAAAGAAAAGAGCATGTCTTCTTTATGTCTCTCACACTCGCGTGCTATTTTTTCTGCACATATGAGCGTGAGCGGAGTATGAACGCACCCTAAGAATGTTGAAGTACAGTAAAAGATAATCAAAGAAATTTCAAGATAAAGATAGTTTTGCAAGAAATAGCTCAATCAATTATCTACCTTATTGAGCCAAACATACAGCCAACTGTCCTGCCTGACAAAGTGCACTCGATTGCTGCCGATCTTGGAGAGATGCTCCGGAGACGCGCAGAACAGCGATTCCGACAGAGACAATTCAGCACTCCAGTGATTGTCGACGATTTCATTTATTCTCAAATTTGTAATCGTTTTAGTCCAAATTTCATCATGAAAATTCAAGAAGGAGAAACAAGCTTACTGCGATTCGAAATTGGACGCGATTTTGCAGGCCTTGAGTCCGCAACTGTCGACGAAATGGGCCAACTGCACGAGTTGTCTGTAGCTGCACTCGCCGCGCTCGATTATTTCGTACAGAAGCAGCAGGATTCTGAAAATCACTAATAAAAATAAATAAAAAGAATAGGAAAAATACTTGGAATGTCCAGCCTGTGTGTAGGAAGTGGAGTTGGTGTCGAGCGAGGTGCTGCCTTGCAGTATCGTGTTGATCAGAATGTACACACCCATCTGAACATCACTTTTGTTTGGGATAAATCTTTTTTTTTTATTATTCCAGAAAAATGCGATATTCTTGAAAAAAATCATATTTTACAGACCTTCCACGGTTTGACGGGTTCATGAATGAGTCGTTCGAATGGATTCCCGAAGAGGTCATCAAAATCGACGGCATTTTTGGTGCCAGCCAACTCAGGAGGCAGCAGGTGGCCGCGCAGTCGTCCACTTGATGCATCCGACTGCATTTTCAAACTCTTTTCAGAAAGTCAGCACGATTTCATCGAATACCACCACACTGAAAAGTTGTAGCATTTCGAGGCTTCAGCGAGAAAAACGAACGAGTACGAAGTCAGGCAAGTTTGAAAGACTTTACACGGCACCACTGAAGTGTGAAAATTTGAATAGAACACTTTTTTTTAAGAATATGAAAGTTTTTGAGAGGTTGAAATTCAAATTTTGCTCGAGATTTCAATGCACAAACCAAAGAAATTCCAAGTTCTGCACATTTTAGATTTTTGAAAGGGCGGGAATTTGACGCGTTTTGAAAGTTGCAACAATTTTCGAATGGCCCAAAATTACTTTAATTTTTGCAAGTTTAAAATTTAGCAAAGAAATACAAATTCGGAAAAAATAGATCGAAGAAAACGTTTGAAATTAGTTTAGCTTCCTTCAATGCTTGTAAACGCAGGAGCATTTGTTCATCGTCAGGAAGGAGCTTGGCTTTTTTCCTTCTATTTTGTGCTATTTCCGTCGTTTCCTCTACTTTTTGCTGGTCAGTGATGCTGACTTTTTGCGATGCAGGTACGTGAAGACGTGAATGGGAAGGGGGAATAACATAAGAGAAGGTAGGGAGGGAATAAGAAGTTGGACAAATTCCGCGAGAGTGAATGCTGTATGCGCTCTGTCAATTGAAAAGGCCCTGGTGAGGATATGGCGATTCGCGAAATAGCGCTGGGAACGCGGAGAGTACTGGGCGTGGCTAGGAAGACGGAAATATGACTGAAAATATAGAGAGTACAGAGAAATGTGCTCGAGGCAGAGTCAGGGAGAGAGTCCGCCCTGCTTCATTCCCGGGGAGAGAGCTAGAACGAGGTCTCCCTCTCGTCTTTCCTCCTTTCTCTCTCCTCATCTTTTTCCCCCTTCTCGCTCATTCCCCTATGTCTGGTTTAATTTTCTCACATTTCCACACTCGTTGCCCAGAAGAGGATCGCTTCCATTCCTGATTGCCTTTCTCTTATGACACAACGCCAGCGGCAATTTGAAACTTGCCCGGGCTTATCGCCAATTTTCAGTTCGAATTTCGGATTTGCGATGTTTCGTTTTGCAGAAAGTTGGATTTCTTTATGCTTCACCTGTTTTTCATTTCGCTTTGACAACAATTTTCAGCATTCTTGACCAGTTTCAAAAGTTTTCTACGAATTCCTGGCTAATTTCGACGGCTTTTTTTCTTCGTCTTCTTACTACTACTACTTTTGAACTCTACTTATTTATTTATTTTTTTGCTTCCAGACTTGCCCTCGTCACCCGACCAGTTCGCTTCACCAAGCTGCTCGATAGCGAACACCCTTGGTTAGGGGGTGATTGATTGGCCGGGGGATGGACGATGAGGCGGCAGGCGAGCGGACGCCTGCGCTGGGTGGATCGCGAGGCGGCGCCTCGGTGCGGGCGCACAGCTCCAGTCCCAGACGAGTGCCGCTCTTCGAACGGGCTTCAGCACGATGGTGGAATCCGCAATTTCGATCGCCCACGCTTGAAGCGCAATACTGGAAATGTAGCTTCTCGCAGCTGAGAGACAGGTTATTTGCTTTGTTTAGCATTCTTTCTTCAAGAGTTATTATACGTCTCCTTCTCCAGATTCCGCTCCGGTTTGATCTACATCGCACTCGTGTGCATTGCCTGGACGGTCTATCTGGCGATCTTTAACCAAGCAGGACTTCAGCACTGGGTAAGCGTATGTTTCATTTCGTTTTCCCTAGCTTTGATAGAAGATGATAGATTACTCGAGTTTTCGAGTTTGTTGGAAGTGAATGATTCGATATCTCGCGGTGCCTTGGTGCGTTGAGAGAAAGGAATGAAGAGATAAGGAGGAAGAAAGGGGGTTGCCAGTTGTTCAGAGGGGATCCAAAAGAATGGCTAGGAAAATTGGACCCCGCCTTGCAAAGCACAACACGAGGCAATCTATGAGGATCTTGGCAATGATGGATTTGTTTAGAGAGACAGATGGGTTTGAGAATTTGTTTGAAAAATGGAAGCGAAATGCGAAACTGATAAGAGGATGATTTGTGGAGGCAAAACATGGGAAATTTATCCTTAAAAGGTCCTTTGATAAAATTGCCTAAAAATTCTATTTTTCAAACTAATTGATACACGCCCTGCATTTCCCCTGTTCGTTGACTAATTCACTTCGACATTCGGGGATATTCTTCAGCTTGCAGCCTGCACGCATTGCCAGGAGCTAATCTCCTTGTGAGTGTGCAGCGCTTTGAAAAATTGGGGACAGATCCGAGCAAAATGCTCTAAATTGTCAAGCCTTATGAATAATCTTAAATCTGACAAATCCTCTTATTCGTTGCAAGATCTCCTAACCACACGATAAAGAAAATGCGATTCTCATTCTTTGTAGTCGAAGAAAACAAGAGAACTCATTAACGATGTCAATGTGCCCAATAACATGTAGGACGTCAATTAGAAATTAAGGATTATCGAGCTTAGAAGATTGGAAATTCTCGCAATTCACGGTCTTCTAACCGGTAGTAGATTAGGAAAGGCTCCAACAAACTAGAAAATTCTGATGCGGATGTGGTGACATTTTCCGTAAAGATACCACTTCCTCACTCCCCCTATCTTTGGATGGAAAACAAAAGTTTTAAAACTCACTTCACGCAAAGATCATAAAAAAATAAAGAAATATTATGAAGACAAAAATTTGTTGATTTTCAGATAACCTCTGCCAGCCTGATCGCAGTATGTCTTGCCATTCTTGCCTTCACTGTGCTTTCGAGTCAGTACCAGCGTTTCTACATGCCAACATCCTTCCTCTGTACATTCCTGATTTGCCTCGTCACATTGCTTATCTTCTCATCGGAAGCACAAGGCAGTTTCATGACACCCGTTGCGAGTCTGGCTACCAGTTTTCAGGTAGATCTATAATAATTTTCGTTGCCTTTTTCGCATTTCTATTTTACAATACTCAATTTTCCTACAACATATTTCATTTCCTCTACAAGCATACAGGCGTGAGATTGGCTAAAAAATCTATTTTCGTGCTGCCAAAGTATCTGATAAATTCTCGCTTTCTCGACATCGCTCACGAAATTTATAGCCTCAGTTTGTTTAGAAAAATGCGCGTATCTTGTTTGTAGCGATTTTCAAAGTTCGGATCGATTTGATTTATTTCAAAACGCTGTGCTCTTTCATTTTTGGTCGCACAATTTTATGACTTGTAATCCATGTTTGGGTTGTATTATTTTTTATCGATGCTCGTATTCTATTGGGCATGTGCACATCGGCGATTTTATGGGAAATGTCAATTTTCAATTCGATTTCGTTGTCTTTTCATCTTTTCCCATTTCTCTATGGCTTCCGTTTAGAACGAACCAACCACGGGCCATTCCAGTCATCCTTTCACGTCCACAGTTTGTAAACATACCTTTTTCTTCTTCTATATACTGCTGCATTTTGCAATTCAACCGCGCAATTTCTACTGTTTATTATTTACGTCATTCTACATTCTAGCGTGAAATTTTGACTTATGAAAATGAGTCATGAAAAATAATGAAACAGCGAAGAGCAAAGAAACAAAAGCTAATTAACGAATTTTATGAAAGACAAAATAAGAAAACTCGGGGAAATTTTGATTTAAAGAAAGGCTTGAGTTGATCCGTAAACATTTTCGGAATGAGAATAAATTCAACTAACAATTACTCTATTGCAAATGTGACTCATTTCTTATTTAGATGTTTTGGTCTTTCACCCTTTACCCATAGCAATGATGAGCAGCATTATTTAGCCTATGCATAGATTTTAGTGCGTGCATTTCTTTCGACTTCATGGATTGCCCTTTATCACGAAATTTACCAGGAAAAATGGGTCTTTAAGTTCTTCTCAACATTAAAATTTAAACGGTCTTTTCGATGTGAAACTCGATAATGAACAAATCCGGAAGTGAATATTTGAAGTTATGCAAATATTGCCAGATTTGTTGAGATGCCTCGGGATTTGTAGGGGTGAAAAATCGCGATCCGAGAGAAACTAGACTAACATTTTATTTCTCCATCTAAATACGAAGGAAGTTGAATCTAATTTTATTAAATGAAGAAGGAATGTTAAATTTTAGGAAAAAATCGAGACTGAAAATTGAATATATTCCTTCCACGATTGAAAAACTTCGATAATTTTAGACCTTGTGTTTTACTCCTCCACATCCTAAAATACCTTGAAACCTGCCATTCTCCTCATATGCGATTTAGACCGCCTAAAGCAATTTTCATGCGAAATAATTCGAAAAATGCTTGGGTTATTCTTTTTGCGGAAAATCCTGACGAATAAATGAAAGCTCGGAGCAAAGCTGAAAATACTTGAAAATAGCCATTATTTTGGAACTTTTGTGGAAAGAAAAACTCAAAACAATTATATGTTAGAAGAAAATTGATATTCATAATAATTAAAATACCTAGCGCATAAAAGTGGAATAAGTAATACAAGAAATTTGAATGAAAATTCGATGATTATTGTCATTTGGTGTTGTCTTCAAGTGTACAAAATTTCAAGGAGATTGGTTTACTTCATGTAGATTAATGCAACATCTCTCTTATCATACATTGTTTCAAACTCCTATTCCAATGTAGATAATTTTCATAAGTATGATATCTTTATCATGTGATGCATTTAGATTTTGCTACGCATTTCTGAATGAAAGTCACGCAATTCCTTTCTCTAGCTTGTATACTTCTCATCTACTTTTGCAGAGCTTCAACATTTCTTCCCTTGCCATCCCATCTAATAGGGAAGTCCATCACATTATTGAGGGAGATGCGAGATTTTTCTCGCACCACATCATACTTGAAGGAACAATACAAGTTGGAAATTTTCTCTGAACTGAAAATCGAATTTGACAAAATATTCCTTAAATTAATGCACAAATGTTTCATATTCATGCTTTTCCTCCCATAAGCCTGGGTCATATTAGAAATTATATGATCATTTTTCAAGGACTCTTTCATGTGCTCCTTGCTCATTTCCCATACAATACGATTCTTTGGTTTCACGGAGAGCGCTTCGAGTGTTTTCAATTCCCCAGCAGCGAAGCAACTCGCTACCGCAATAGGCAATAAATATGTTTCTACTAGTAAAATGTCCGGGGATTAAATTAGCGGATGAAACAGCGAAGCAGGAAAATATCTAATTGTTATACATTTCAAAGGTCGTTGAACGTCGATGAAAATAACGGTACAATTACGCAAAAACATAAGCATAAATTATGCATTTTTTTCTAGCTTCGGTTTTTTTTTTCTAAATGTTTCAATGTTCTATTTTTGCAATAGAAAAGAATCCTGAATTGACAAGAATCTAGCGCTAATTCGCAACTTCTGTGATTCTGATGCGGTTTGTTTGTTTTCCGCTAAATTCTGATCAGAACGCTCCCTTGAGACTTCTTGCTTTGGGCGATATTTCTGAGAGATGAAAGGCGTTTTCTGCCAGTGGGTTTGGTCTCGAAATTAGACGGCTTTCTTCTGCTCTTCCTCTCGTTTTTCTTGCCTTCGGAGAGCTCGCTTTTGGCCATTCTTTTCTAGGCTACTCGATCGATTCAGGAACGAAACAAATGCCTAGAAAGGAAGGGAAAAGGGAAACTCGCGAAGGAAGGAAAGCAAAGATTGAGAGAGCGCAGAATATCAAGGACATGGAAATTCAAGGAGATGAAGAGGTGAAGAGATGAACTGCAAAAATGCGAAAGGGGACGCAGAACTTGTTGAATTGAATTGGAAGGAATGCGGGAAAATAATGAACTCTTAAAATTACGCAATGAATGAATAGATCTTGAACTGACTATGAATCGGAATTGACGAGAATTTTCAACGGTGTACTACTAACGACCTCTAAAATATTTCGCAATGATGAGTGAATAATCAAATGATCGAAATGAATTAAATATCTTTTAAAAAGTATCTCCTTTCAGGTAGTCCTTCTGATCTACACGGTGATTCCTCTTCCACTATACCTATGCATTCTGATCGGAGCAGTTTATTCGATCCTCTTCGAATTGCTGAACCGCAACAATGCAGGTCTGGTCGAGTCATCCTACATCAAAGTTGTACTTCATTTTGGCGTCCATCTGCTGGGGATTCATCTATTCATCCTTACACAGGTAGAGACGTTATTCTGTAAATCAGATTACCTATCAGACAGGCATGCGCTAGTAAACCTGAACAGAATCTTGTTTCTGAATTATCGCAGATAAAGACTACACCCTCAATGCAGAATTATTTAGAAAGGGGCAAATCTAGTTATTGACGAAATTTCAGGTTCGTCAAAGGAAGACCTTCTTGAAGGTTGGGCAGTCGCTACTGGCGAGGAAAGATTTGGAGCTGGAGACTCAATTCAAGGACCACATGATCCAATCTGTGATGCCTAAGAAGGTGGCAGACGAGTTACTGAAAGACGCTTCTGAATTACGCCGTCCTTCTGCATCCTTGGATTCGAATTGTCGTACATCAAATGCGACGCAGACTTTGAATGTGGAGGAACAGCAACCTAGTCAGAACTTGCAAAGTGAGATTTTGAAAATATACGATTTTTCTTTACCTTATTCTTTAGACGTTCTTCCCAAATCAGTTCCCGATGTACGAAAATTCCGACCTTTCACCATGAATCTGATGACGAATGTGTCGATTCTGTTCGCAGATATCGCTGGGTTCACGAAAATGTCATCGAATAAATCTGCTGACGAATTGGTCAATTTGCTCAATGATTTATTTGGGAGGCAAATAATTTCATATTGTTTTGCTTATCATTTTTCTTCAGATTCGATAACTTGTGCCGTATCTGTGGTCTGGAGAAGATCAGCACTCTGGGTGACTGCTATTATTGTGTAGCAGGATGTCCTGAACCTTGTGATGATCATGCGAAGAGGACCGTTGAAATGGGCTTGGAAATGATTGTCGCTATCCGTCAATTCGACATCGATAGAGGACAAGAGGTCAACATGCGAGTCGGAATTCATACTGGAAAGGTAAACTTTTACCAGAATGAAGTTGAGATTTCCCTCTGCTCTAGGTTATGTGCGGTATGGTCGGCACGAAGCGGTTCAAATTCGACGTGTTCTCAAACGATGTAACCTTGGCGAATGAGATGGAATCTACAGGAGTCGCAGGAAGAGTGCATGTTTCTGAACACACTTCTGAACTTATTCGAGATGATTACATTTTGGAAGATGGTCCGGATTATAACGGTAGGAATTTTTTCAGATTAGATAAAACTAGATTTTTCTTGCATTTTTATAGAACCTTTGCAAAGAAATTTCCAATTTCTCTAATGATATTTTCTAAATTAGACTATTTATTTCTTTCTGCTCATAAATGAGCAGAAAATAAGCTATTTTCTTATTTCTCGAGTTCTGATTTTCTCGCACCTTGTGTGTGTTATAATTTCGCCGAGTCTGAATATTTCATAGAAGTCGACTCTTCTTGAGAGAAACGCTAAAAATAGCTCTCTTCAGGGTTATTTTTAGCTGCAACACAGACATCGTCTATTGCCGAGGGCATATTTGTGAGAGGAATAGGCAGGCAATGTTAGAGAGAGAAAGAGATGCGGAAACAAGGAAGGGCAAGATGAAAAATGCTCAAAATGTCTATGTATGGAAAGGGGAGGGTGAAGGTTGCGATAATAATCATCTAGACAATTGGGTTTTAAAAGATGAGCAGTTAGATGAAATTTTTAACGAAATTATATTTGGAACTTTTATTAAATTTTTAAAGGGACAAAAATTGAACATTTCTTCCTGAAAATGGCTGTAGAAATGACGTCTCTTCTACAAAATACATTTTCAATCTTGCGAAGTCATTTGCTATTTGCTACTTGGGTGTCTTAAATCTTTTCTGAATCTTTTTGAGCATATTTCCTTGCAGACAATCCCAATTGCTCATTTCCCCCACACACACACACATGCAGGTCCCTAAATTCAATTACTACCTACTAAGAGAAAAAAAAACAAAACTTCGGGCAAAACACGATAACAACACAAATTAATTTTGCAAAAAGATAATCATTTTCGTTTCAGGACCATACCGAATGCAAGTTCAAGGAACTGAACGACGAGTTAAACCAGCAAGTGAGTAGATTTCTAATTTTGTACTAATCCCTCCACAAGTCCTCTTGAATTCTCCTAAATGACCACTCTTCGAAGTAATTTAGCCCGAAATGAATGAAATGAACACAGATGGACCAATTTTAGTCTTCCACTGAATTAAAATCTAAAATAAGAAACAGTTTAGTATTAGTATTTAGTATAAAAACAAAATTTACAAAAGTTTAGGCATGAAAACCTACTTCATCAAAGGCCGAATTCGCGAGCCTGAGGCCGAACCAGAGCAGGAATCCGAAAAAGATTCATCTTCAGCGACCAAAAGTCATACTTCGATTAGGAAGGGAGGACTCAAACAGGTTATTTTCATATTGTTCTTTTAAAAATTCAAATTTGATCTTTCAGAAACTCGCCGGCAAACTGAAGATGAACCATACGAATTCGTACCCGATCCGCGCATCGCAAGGCAGAGAAGGTGGCTCTTTGAGAATGAAACTCGCTGAAAGAAACCGATCTGCTCAACTTCTGCCTAAAGAGGCAGGAACTTCGTTAAAGAAAACAATAACTTTCTAATTCCAGTCCAATTCGATTTGTATCATGGAAGACAATCGCAAATCAGCATCTCTTCAAGCGCTCGCCACAGCTAACAACTATCATGGCTCGACGCCCGATACGAACAATTCATATGCGGATAAAGTGATAGCCGATGGGAGAAGTCCCGCCAATGGATCGAGTTCGAACAGTATGAAAGGAAGTCGAAGTAGTGGATTGCAGGTAGAAATTTGCTCATAGACCTTGGTGTTCAGTTTATTTAATTTGAGCTGTCCCTCCAGGACGCCAACTCAGACCTGAACTCTGTTGGGGGTCTTGACACAGCGATTTCACACCATCATAATGCCGCCAGTCTAACGAGATTCGACACCGACAACAAAGACTTCGACCAGCGCTTGGCGATGGTGATTGGTCAGGGCGATCAGGGCTTCGAAAAGGGATTCTGGGGACATCACGACAGTCTCAACCCGTGGACGCTCAACTTCAACGAGAAGGACGTCGAGCACGAATATAGAGCCCATTTCGCTGACTCTGCCGAGAAATATGCCGCTCAGAAGACGCCGGTCGGAAGACATCAGGACATCCGAGTCGAAGATCAGTCTCAGACTGGCGGACCAGGTGGAAGTAAATATCGATATTCCGGCGTATTCATCGATATTCTCGTGGCTGCAATGATCTTTATCATTTCATCACTTACAAGGTATTTTTTTTATCATCTATACAAACATTCTTTAATTTATACAATTTTAGTTTTCTTGCCATCTCCCCTCCAACCGATACTTTCTTGTTCTACTTCATCAGTGCTCTGGTGCTTGTTCTGGGTGCAATTTTCCTTATTGGAGTTCCTCTGTTGAGTCGAAGATCTTTTGTTCCTTGGGTCAATTTGTGGACTGGAAGGCATATCACAGGTCGGTACTATAGAAAATATTAGACGAAGTTATTTATTTATTTTTAAAAATACTTCAGGACTTATTCTGATAGCTCTGCCGGTTGGTGTGGCTTTCTGTAATGTTCCCTTCTGCACGGAAGGCATTTGCGCAGATGTGCTTTTATCAGCCCGTCTTCTGTTTTCGTACATCATGATTCTGGCACTTTTCGCTCACTGCAACTTCTCACAACTTGCAGCGTGGCCGAAGACGATGCAGGTAGAAACTTCCTTTGTCTTTTAGCATGGAAACACATTTGAATTTGAGGCGATCATCTTCACCGCCCTTCATCTAGCAGCGGTCTACTACTGCCAGTACAATCTGCAACACCTGACGCCTGCCGACGATCACTGCGAAGTCAAAGAAGCGCCAATTCCAGTGCCAGCCCAACGACGGCTCTATGGAAGTCAGGGCTATTTGCGGGTTCGTTGAAAACTACCATATTCTAAATGAAATCGCTGATTTTCAGTACCAGAAACCTCTGAACGCGACATCTCCCAGAACTTTGGATCAGGGTTTCGGTTCGTTGTTGTTCATTTGGGAGTTGCTGCTGGATGTCGTCTTGTCGCTCGTTCT
>LIAE01006809.1:0-67342 GCA_002287525.1 Diploscapter pachys | reverse complement strand
GGCTCACAACTCCAGAAGACAGTCGGAAGAGCTCACTGACATGGTCAGTTATAGAATGAACAAATGACCGTCCAAAAATTTGAAACGATCACAATTTGGATTTGTCACGACGTCGCGGCATTCCTAAATAACCGAAACAAGTCTTTCTTATTTTTCCCCAGAAAAGGATAAGTGAAAGAAAAATCCCTACTTTTCTGAGGAACAAATAATTCATTTTTAAGATGAAACGATACTAATAAATGATGATTGATTTCGAAAGGATAATAATTTTCAGGAAAATAATCATATTTTTTTTGCAGAGTGCTGGTGAAGGAATGGCTGCGAATGCGAATCCGGCCCTGCTCGCGGTGCTGCACAACCTGCACGGGAAGGACGTCCTCATCGAGACGACCGACAAGAAGAAGTGGAGGGGCATCTTCTCTGCCTGCTCTGCAGAAAATGTACGAGAAAATCAAACCATAATGAAACGAAAGGAAACCTTTAAACTACAATTCCCTGAATAACTATTGAAACGCCCAAAATTAGGATTCTGGAAACGTCCTATTTTAAAATCGAGATCGAAATTGCTCTGGAGAATTTCGGAAACCAACATTTCGTTTTCTTCCTGTTATTTTCTTTGGAAGTTTTATTTTAAAAATGATATAAAAATATTACTGGACTATTGTAATTTTTTCGATGAGGTTCAATTTGTTTCAGCTGGAAATTGGAACAAAGCTCACTTACCAGATTACGGAGTCGAACAAAGCCAATCTGCTGCCGCTGAAGAGCGAAGTGACCCCCAAAATGAGGTTCAAATTCGTCGACATCGTCGCCATTACCACCATCCTCGAGGAGCAGAAGGGCAAAATGAGTGAGTGCAGAAAAATCTTTAAAAATAATAATACAGGAAAAGTAAGGTAAAAAAAAACAAAGAAATAGAATAAATAGTCTACTCGACAAAAATTTCAGATTCTGTCATTAGTTAAATTTAAAATGCTTATCGAACAACCCAAGATAAATTCTAAATATAAGGAATCGATTTGCAGCCCGTGACTTCATCACGGACCGCGACTACAACCCCGCGACTCACAACGCGAATGGAGAGGACGTAGAGTTGGAGGCGTGGGAAGGCGATGGCGATGTCGTCGACGTCGACATTGAGGATGTAAGGAAAATCATGAAACCAGAGGAGGAACATAACTCTGGAAAATACATCCATCTTTTCTCTGTATCGCCATTATTCAGAATTGAATAACTTGCCAGAGATTATTAGCACAATGTCGATACTGAAGCTGGAAATTAAATGAAGTGAAAAGGGAAAGATGTACCTTTCAGAAGTTTGTATGGTATAATTAGTTATAATCTTTGATGCGAGTCACTTGAAAATTTGACCAAAACTTAGTCGATTTGAACTGGCAATGTTTTGTGATTTTCATCCCTTTACAAAAAAAATGAATTCTATTTTCAGCACCGTCCCAACTACAACAACAGACGAGGAAATAGGAACAACAACGGGTGGAGCGTAAAAGATATGTTCGAGACGAACGAAAAGAAGTTCTCCGTCAAGTCCACTTTTGACGACAACCTCACTCAGTACACTACGTAAGTTTGGAGCAAAAAAATTAAAGAAAAAAATCGGGTGCAGATTTAAAATATCTCTGGAATGTGCAATTTTAGGATCAGAACTAAAATTTACATTTTTTTTTTTCGTTTTTACCAAATTAATACGAGCAGCATTTTGTGACAAGAAATTAAGAAAAAAAAAAAAATGATAACTTTTCTAAATAAAAATGAAACTATTTTGTTAAGTGTGGAAAAGTACGAGGGAACTGAGGAGCAGCAGCGAGAGGCCGACCGACTGGCTAGGCTCATCGAACAGGACTCCAAAAGCAACTATTACACCAAGTACCACATTCATAAATATTTCATTCTGGGATTGGGATTAAAGTTAACCACGGCTTTACAAACCTTGTCCTTTGGGGGACGTCCTGCATTACCTTAACTGTGAGCGGAGAAAAAGAACCGTCTTTGTCTCGAGTTTTCTCTCATTATTTTTCCAAGGACGAGGCTTGTTAGGACGTTTAACTCAAAAGGTAAAAATGCTAGGATTAAGTTGGCATTTTGATTCCATAGTTAGAATTAACCTCAAACTCGAAAGCAACGGAATTCGATTACAGACTCGAGAATGACGACGATGAGAGGGACCTCGACAAGGAGACTCGATTTGAGGATGGAGAGCACGATGACAGAAGAGGCAGGGATAGAAGGGGACCACAGGGCAATAAGTAAAACCAAATTTAAAAATATCAAAACTAGGTTTTATTTTCTATTCTCTTGAACAGATTTAGAAAGAATAGTTGAATTTAGCATTTTTAACCTGAAGATCCAAAAAGTTTACCTTATTTCCTTCTAAAAGAAGCGATGAAGTTGATTTTCATTGTAATTCGAGTAAAATCTTTACAAGATTTTGACAGAAATATCGAATTTCTCTGAATTACTCACTTCGTTTCAGAGGTGGAATGCAAGGCCAGGGCGGCAGAAGCGGACAATCGGGTCGTCAAGCGCAGTACGGCTCTCCCTCCAATCAGCAGCCCATCACCAACCGACGTGCAGAGGGACTCAAATCTGGTAATGGAAAACTTTAAGGACTTTTTTTTTTTTAAATTAAATCTAATCTTCGGAACTCAACTCGATTTCGCTGACGAGTTAGAGGTTGATTCTTAAAATTGTTATAGATTCAAATTCTAAAATCTTCGAACCTCGAAGACCTTGTTTGAACCTGAAATAAAAAAAAAAGGATTTCATAATTGTTCGTTTATTCATTCTTGAAATTTCCAACCCGCTAAACTCTAGCCAAAAAGCGATAAATTTCAATCCAATTACTTCATAGGCTCATGAAATGTTCGTCAGATTTCCAAAGCAAACAAACTGACAAATGTTCAAGACGTTCGTAAAAAATGAAATGACGTATTTACACTCTTTCCTTTTTACTTATAAGGAAGATAGTGTCTAGAAACGATTTAATTCGTCATTTCAACTGATTCAGGCCTCAATCGTGGCTCGGGTCCAGGCTCACAGCGCTTCGGCTCGGGCGGAATGCAGCAGACACAGGGCGGATCGGCCTATGGAGCGCAAAAACAGGGCAATTATGGAGGACAGAAAAGGGATTCGGATTATGGAGGTAGGATTTGATGATTTTGATAGAAAAGTGTTTTTGAATTCTCAAAAACCATTAAATTTTAAAATAAAAAGTATTATTTTTTGAAGAAACCAGAAATTACTCTTGTCCCAATTGACAAGAACTTTGCCTGTGCGGTTCACGCCACTCGGGCTTTATCGTCACTCGCGAGTGACGCGAATCGCACAGGCAAAGGTCTCGTCAATTTGGGATGAGAGTATTTTCTCTTTCTATTTCATTCTTTGGGAAAATTAGTTTCCTTTTACTTTCGCAAGAAATCAATACTACCATCTCATTTTCATTACGAGCAAATCGTTTGTGGTATTTATCCTCTCCATTTTACATAATTCCTTCTTCCTTGCTCTTTCTCTCTCTGCTCGCTCTGCATTCCTTTCCCATTAGTTGCTTCTATCAAACAGTTAGTCTCAAACATGACTCATCCATTGTGCAGAGGAATATGGAAAGTAAAGTGAACAGAGAAAGGAAGGACGAGATAGAACGGAAAATTGAGAGAATACAAAGAAAGAAGGAAATAGAACATGAATTGATAGAGTATAGAAAAGAAGGAAGTGACGGATATTGAAAATAATATGAACAATAAAGAGAGCACAAGATAGAAAATAACTCTGATAGAGAATTGTATTGAGAAGGGGCAGAGGAACGAATAGAAAATGAACGTGAAACGAAAAAGAGGAGAGGAGGAGAAGCCTATGCAAACCAATAAACCGATGCAGCTGAATCCGTTTACAATGCTTGGAGGTTTCTTATCAATGTTTGTAGTTTGGCATGGCCTTTTGTATTCCACCCTCACTTTTTGAGGGGAGAGTAGGGGAAAAAGAAAAAGTGGGTGTAGAATACAAAAGGCTGGAATGTTATTCTAGACCGTGTTCCATCTCTGCGCTTATTTATGTGGGACGAAAGATAAAGAATTATTGTCTTCTTCTGTGCTTCTACATTGTTTTGAAAATGGAATTTCGTAATTCATAATCGATTGGACTAGCTCGTCAAAAAATTTTCTCCAATCCAAGCATAACTTGATCTTTGATACCAAAAAGATGAGTGATGCGCGAATAATCAAAGAGGAATACTTATTTGTTTCGAATCTCTATTCCTATCGCGCAATGAGATACCTGCTACGCCTTTCAAATTCGACGAAAAAATCTTCAAATTATTTTTTAAAAGGCAATTGGGAAAATTAATAAAACATATTGTTGTGCTTGCCGAGTGTGCGCACAAGTATTGGCAATTATCTATTGATCTGGCACAACAGACTTACAGTTTATGGGAACTGTCGGAAGACATTCAGGACCAACCGCCCAGGCCGGAAACAGGAGTGTGAACTGACTGGTCGGGGAAGAAAGGATGACAAATGATCAGTAGTCAGTGGTTTTAGAAAGAGAACAAGATAAAGGATGTAGAGTAAATGAGCAATATTCGATAGGCGGCACTAGCGGAAAAGGGAGAAATAGCGGGGAGAGGTGAGAGCTCAGAAAAAGAGTGAAATGGGTAAAGGAATAGAGTGAGCCTCTAACACATAGCTACATCCTCTACATGCCAAATATTGTGTCGGTCAAATGAAGTGACAGTTCGTGTGTGTAGAGAGCTTACGAGAAATGCGCGTCACGACTATGCGCAAAGAGGGAGGCTAGGGCGCAGAGAAAGAGAGTCCACAGGGGCAATGGAAAGAGCGAGTACGCAATTTACTCGATGTCTCTCGCTATTTTTCGATACAAGAATTTTGACTTCACTTGATCGAAACAACAATAATATAGGATTTGTTCGAGTTAGAGAAGACGAAATTTTCTTCCATACAATTGGCATGCAGCAATGCAACTACTTTTGCGCGCATATTGCTTTTTGAAAGGATGAGTTTTGTTGCAGAGTGGCAGAACCCGCCTCTGTCTCAGTCAGGCCGCGACTCGGTGCCTTCATCGGCTGCAGGTTCGTCTTCTGGCGTATCCATGCAGCAGCAGAGAGGAGGCCCTTCGACTGGGTCGAATGCAGGCGGCAGGCATGACGGCTCTGGCCAACAGGGCAAAACAGCGGATTATAAAAGTAGGACTGACTATTCTTTGAAAATATTTCTAAGACTCATTTCATAAAAATTGGTTGTTTGGCTTACAAAAATAGGTCGGCATTTTTGTTTTTCGAAAATATAACTCTAGGACCCATTTTATGGAATAGTTTTGAGTTGCGAGAAAGTAGATGGACAATTTTCCTACGATTTTGGAAGATTCTCTCATTTTACGCTGTTTTCGACAAAATATTGGCTCGAGTAAACGGGAGTTGAATTTTTGAAACCGAAATAAACTTTTAGTGATGCTGGAGCACAATGAAAAGCATAAGCAGCAGGCTGGCGAACAGAAACAGGGACAAAGTGAGATTTATTGAGCATGCTTTCAAATTCAACGGGAAGGATATTTTTTTTCTTTAAATTCCCAAAAGCAATTCTCTACAACATGAAATATTTTGATAAAATAAAAAATAGAGAACACTGTTTGAAGTTATTGTCAATGACCGATAACTTGAGACGAAATAAATGACCGCACAAATTCGAATATGCCAAGCGTGCATTGCGTATTTACAAATAGTCGTATAACTCATTCCTTGGATATGATGTAATAGCGTAAAGTCTGCTGCAAACAGCGCGTTAATTACCGCACATCAAAAGTCCGTGTCATTTACTCTCTGTCCCAAATAATCTGTCATTGACAATAGAAAAAAATCGTTAAATTAGATTTGCAATACTTTAAGATTAAACTTACTACGAAAATTTACAGGCACCCGCGTAACCGAGTTGAAGGTGTGGCACGAGGGCTTCAGCGATCGCTACAAGGAAAATCCACAGCAGCAGCAGGGACAGACACAGACCGCTGCAGAGGCACAAGCAGTTGCGGGGCAGAGCAGATCGTCCGGAAGTGCTTGGCATAAGGGACCCCCTGCAGGCCTCCTCAACAACGCACAACCACAACAGGCTCCTCCCAACAATCTGCAGAATGCTAGAGGTGGACTTTTCATTTCTTAGGAATCAGGCTGTAAACGTTGAGACACGCATATAACGAGATTGTGCACTTTCGAGAGATCATAGAGAGCATGCTCTTCTTCCTCTCGAAAAGACACTATCTCGTTATGCGCGTGTCTAAACATTAACAGCCCTGTTAGGAATTAAACATTGTATTTTGTCTAATAATGACGATATTTTTGGTCTTGAACAATATTTTTGAATTGGAAATTCAGCTAGTTCAGACAGTTTTGAAAAGGAGTTTTGACAAAGCCAAAATTACTCGAATTTGTATGAAAAGAAATCTTACGTATGCTTTCGAAAGTTTTCTTGAAATTGATTTTCGAAATTTTCAAAAATACCGAAATCTTCAGCGACCGAGTCGCCCGCTTCTTCCTCCGATCCCTCGTCCTTCACTCGTCCGTCACCCGACCCCCCAGCCTCGATCGCCAAGGACGTTTCGCCTTCTGCCAAGCAGCAGCCCCAACTCGACTCGGCTCACTCCATCTCTGCCGCGCCTGTCGATGCACACGACGACCACACTCAGCAGGCCGCACAGACCGAGGGCCAAGCCAAGGAGGGTAGCGAGAAATCCGCTGCAACCGGAGAGAAGAAGAGTGACAGTGAGGCTGATTCCAGCACCGACAGGACGGAGCAGGGGTAGGACGTTTTATTTTTATTGAACAAAATATTTATAATCAGGAAAGGGTATTGAATCCAAAAATACGACTCTTTACTGTTTTTCATCCAAACCTGATCCTGGCTCTCATTTTTTAGGTTCTTTTCATTCTATCACTTTCAGACACTCTTTAGCTTTCGAACCAAATTATGCCGAAAATTTGCCTAATAATGAGAGTCAGGGCCAGAGGTTTGGATGAAAAACGTTATATAATACAATGTTACCCTTTTCCTCGTTCTTTTGCTATTTTTTTTTTTTACATAAAATGGATTATACGATAAAAATTCGAACTTGAATTTCAGCAGCGTGAAGGGCAAGACGACGTTCAAGTTCAATCCCAATGCCGAAGAATTCAAGCCTCGCTCGATGTCCTCATCTACTCAGCAGAGCGGCGCGATGCCGACTTCTGGCGCCCCGCCCCTGCAACCTGCCGCACCCATGATGATGGGCTCAGGCATGGGTCCTGCAGCACTCGGCCCACCGACAGGGCAGATGATCACTCTGCCGCCCGGTGCGGCCGGGTCCGTCGTCGTCGTCTCGCAGCCTCATCCCATGCAGCAGATTCAGGCAAACCAATTTTATTTCTAATTAGATTATAAAAATTTGCATTTCTTTTCTAACGAATGATATTTCACGAAATTTTGAAGAAAACTGGGGGAATTTATTTTTAAAAAATGGTTGACATTTTGCCATCAAATTAGTGAATTTCTAGGAAAACAATTTGTATCTTCAGATGCAGCCCGTTATGGCCCAAGGCGTTCCAATGTCAGCTGCAGGCGGCGCGCAGTCCACTGTGGGAATGGCGCCTCCCCCTATGATGCACGGACAGCCCATTATGTACACTGGCGGACCTGCAAACGCTGCTCCCCAATATCACGTAAGGAATTTTAAAAGAAAAATTCTATTCTTTAGTGAGAAATTTAACGGATATTTCGTACTTTTGAAGGGTCAGAAATTCAAAATTCGGTGAGATAATTTCGAAATGAGAAGAAATATCTGGAGAGTTGCAGTGAAACCATTCTGACAATTGAGAAAATTCCTAAAATAAGTCGCATTTTCAGGCTGGCTACCCCTCTCAGTGGCAGATGATGCAGACTGCAGGACAGGGCATGGCAATGGTAACTGCGGCCTCGCAGAGACAGCCAACTGCCGGTGCAGCTCCGCAACAAATCGCCTTCCTCCAGGGTCCTCAGAGGCGATCTAATCAGGCTGCTGGTAGGGAAATTGAACAATTCGCAAAATTTGTCTTGCAAAATGACGACATATTTTGACAGCAAGAATGAGCAGACGTTTGAATAGATAAATTGTATGCTTGAATAGAGAAGAAACGTTTTCTGCTATTTCATTATTTCTCGTCAAGAAAAACAACTTTATTTCCGAGTTGGTCTGAAAATCTATTTTTCCTCTTTATCGTACTTTTTACTTTTAGTGATGATGCCTCAAACCTCGACTGCCGCTCAGTGGCAGGGACCCGTGATCGTCGGCAATCCGCCTATAATGGTTAGATTTTCGATAGTTGAATAAAAAATGACTTTAAATCAAATTTCAAAATAAAGCTCTAATTTGCAGCAAATGCCCTACCCCTCAGCATATCCGACCGCGTACCCGACATCTGCCGCAGGAATGGCCGGACCTCCTCAGGCTGGACAGCAATTCGCGCAGAACATGCAGCAGCAGAGTCTGATGAGTGGGGCTGGGCCGGGCGTCAATCAGCAGGGAGGACCGCCTGCAGGTAGTCGTAATCAAAAATACATTTTTAAAAGTCCAAATTGAATTTCAGGTGGGATGCAGCAGACGCAAGCCGGAGGACCTCCGATGCAGCCCGCACTCGCTGCTCAGCAAGGCATGTACCACCAGCCCGCCAATCGAGGATTCACGCCGCAAATGGTTAGCATTTTTCGTTGTAAATATTTGGAATGAGAATATCTTCTTCGAGAATTTTTGAAAAATTAGAACATTCGATTAAAAAAACTCGTAAATTGAAATGTTATTACTCCCTTCAAATTTCAAGTAAAGTGCTGAAAAGTGGAAAAGAATCGATTATTTGTTTTTCAGACCTACATGCCCCAGCAACCTGGAATGCAGCCGTCGATGCCGCCAGGCAATCGCATGTACGGCCAGCAGCAGATGGGAGCGCACCAGCAAATGCAGCCGCAGCAGATCCAGGACATGGCACAATCTCAGGGCGCTCATTATCAGGGTTAGTTTGGAAGTTTTTGAATTTCTAGCAAAAAATGGAAATAATAGCCGAAAATCATGTTCTTCCATTAATTTCTTCTTAACAACATTCCTTGATTTTTGCAGACCTTCATCTTTCACACTGGGCTATAAATTTTAGATACACGCATGTACACACATAACGAGATAGTGTGTATTTTCGAGAGAGCATGGAGAGAACATGCTCTTTTCTCTCTCTCTCAAAAAGACTATCTCGTTATGCGTGGCTAAAATTTAGCTCTTCTTTCACATTCACGTTCTCACAATGCATACACTCTACTAACTTCTAAAATGAGCAACTTTTTCGTTGTGACTGTGATAGTTCACGCACTAAAATGCCGATTCTCCTAACAAAACTGCCCCCTAATATTTCACCTATGTTGTGGTGTTTGTTTGCAGTGAATGAAGTCTACAGTCCGTATCTGGCTGCGCACCAACACCAGATGTTCATCCAGCAGGGAACGCCCCACACTCCTCACAGTCAGACTCCCTCGATCGCTGCCTCGCCCTACTACAACCCCAGTCCAGCCACTACGGGTTCACACCCCTCGCACCATCAAACCCATCGTACCACTCCCCTCAATCCGCACACCCACTCTCACTCCATCCACCGTCAGTCCTCACAGACTGATGGCCGTCGCAGCACCACGTCCTTCAAGAATAACAACCACGGCTCCGACAGAGACAGGGACAGAAACGGTCAGCCAAATTCCAACAACGGATGAGTCGATTTGGGGTGCAAGGAATTTGGAGATTTTTAAGGAATAGAGGGAGTTTTTAAAATGACTTCAGATTTTTCGTTTGAAAGGCAAATTTCTTCTTTCTGGATAAGTTTTTTGAAATTGATACAAATTTGAACTTTCCCTCTATCATTCAATCTCCAAATTTTCTTTTATTTATGTGGATTTGATGTGTGGTTTTAGTTTAGTTTGTTCTTTTTATTTGTTTTGTAAGCAATTCGGAAATTTGTCAACTTTGAAATTCTCCATGAAAAGTTGGCATTTTTCGAATTGCTAGTTTTGTTTTAGAATTGTTTTTGAAAGTGTAGAGGGGCAAGATGGAAACTTTGATATCGCACCCAAAACTCCGTCTTATCCCTTTTGATTTGATGTTTGGGCTTGGTTTTGGAAGTTCGCTTGGCCTTCATAATAATGGCTATTAGGTGATTGTTTAACCACTCATTTTGGTGTGAGCTTTATTCAGCCTTTCACAGTCTGAAATAATGCTTATTTACCACTTTGATTGGTTTTGTTTTTACTAGTTTTTGTAGTGTAATAATTTTAGGTTTGGGGGTTTTTGTTTTAGATTTTTTACTTTTTGTCTGGTGTAGATTGAAATTTACGATTTTTTCGAGAATTTTGATTTTACCGGACTTTTCACCTACTTGTTCACACACCCTTCACCCTCCTTCCCCTTATATCCCTTTCCCTTTCTTTTCTCCCCCGCTTTCGATATAAACGAATGAATAAACCTGATATGTTGTTAGGTTAAGCTTCTATCTTGTATCTGGACTTAAAAGTTTGATAACTTGATCAGAGATGTCTTACTTTCTTCTATTCTTCTTTTTTAATTCAGGATAAAACTTGACAAGAACTTAAAAATTTAGGTGGTCCAAATTCTGCGCAGAGCAGCCAACCACCTACGCCTGGACCCGGTCAGGGACCTGGAAATATGGTATGTTTCAAAGTTATTCGACTTTTGGGTTTAACGGTTATGTGAATGCTAACATTTTGGTAGTGAGGAAAGCACACATAGGCTAACATGCAAGCTTTCACCGAATATTTTTTCAAATTAAAAATTTCGCAAGAACCAGGGTTGGACAAAGCTTTGACTTGGAATTTTTTAAATTTTAGTCTTTGACCAGCCCTGGCAAGGATATCAATACGCGTTTCTTGAGCGAAATTCTCGTACTTGTAGAAGGAGTGACCGAAATTCGATCGGATCTGTTGATAATTTCAAATCTTATTCCGAAATTTAAAAAAAATGTAGTTTCGGTCACCTCGGATGTCAAAATTCAGAACTTTGACTGATTTTTACACTATAGCTATGAGATTGCATGCCCACTTTTTCAATTCCATAATATCGTGGTGCGGTGATTTCGACAACTGCTATTTGACGAGATGGCGAGATCTATCTTTTCCCCCTACTTTCACTTTACTTTCCTTTCCTCCCCTTCCCTACCCTACCCTACCTCGAACTATAGCGTCTCGCCATCACGTTGTATGGTAATTGTCGGGGGGTGATTTCAGCCTTCCCAGTCTCCGGCCCAACCGCAGCCCACCCCGACTCCCTCGATAGCGGGCGGCGCGAGAAGTGGCTCTCCAGCGATGTCGACCTCAGGCGCCCCTCCCCAGACCTACCCGCACTACATGCCTGCCCAGCACCACCACCCGACAGCAGGGCCGATGGTCCTCACCTCGGCCGCTGCCGCAGGACATCCAAATCACCCCGCTGTTGTAGCTGCTCACCACCAGATGCAACAGCAACAACAACAACAACAGTCATTTTATCCTACGGTAGGGTAAATATCAAATTCAGCTTCTTACGCTAGTTACCCTCAAGTTATTCTCTTACCCTTTTATAGAAGTTACCTTCTTTTTTCTCTTCCTTTTGCTATTTTCCAGAAAAGAGGGTAACTTTGGCAGATGGGCAAGAGTGGCTCGAGAGTAACTAGTGCAGGAGGCATGAAATTTGATTCTATCGAAAGTAGACTAGAATTTTTTTTGCCAAACTCACAAATTTTTGCATTTTTCATTTGACTTTGCAATGATATGTAGGAAAATTCGGAAGAATCATTTTTTCGAAAACTCCTCATTGGAAGTCCATAGTTTTAGTCGACTTTCAAAAATGTTTAAAAATCGGCAAAGTGATTTGGGTATCTAGTGCCTGCCATAAATGTCGTTTCGAGATTGAAGATTCGTAATTCGTATTCGCCCTGCAAAATGCCTAATTTTCGCAGTTTGCCAATTTCTTATTTCGCACCCCTCGTATTGCAATTTCATCGCTGTGAGGTTCTCTTTGACATTCACGTTTTGCATTGCGGATTTTTGCACAGAATGACGATTTGACAATGATATAGAATGCCGCTGCAAAATAATTGAAGTGTGAAAGCACAGAAAAATCTAGTTTTAAAAAATCCTAATTTTTATCTAAACTTGTTAAAAAATTGAAGTATTTTCTTTTCTTGACTTTGATGAAAGGTTCGATATTTTTGAAGAGAAATTGAAAATGCAAACTTTTCAGACGATCTACTACCAGCAGGGCGGCATGGTCATTCCATATCCTTCTACAATGGGCGGTGTACATCAGGGCGTTGGTGCTCAGCCAGGAGGCCCTCATGAGGGTGGTCCTCCCCATTCGCACGCATCTATGGATGGCTCAATGATGGGCGTTCATCCACAGCAGCAACAGGCCTACGGCATGCAAGGCGGACAGGAACAGTACAACCAGCAGAATTATATGGCTGGTGAGTAATTATTCTTATTCTTTCAAATGAAATATCTTTTTTTTTCGAAAATTGGAGGGTTGAAGAATAGAAGCTTCAGAGCTGCTTCTATTAGAGAACATACGGTAATTTCAAATAGTATGAAAGCGTCATAGCAAAATAGTTTGTTAATTCGAGTCGAGTGATATCTAAAAGACGAAATTATTTGTTCTTTTATTTTCAGTCACCGGTCCCCCATATTTCCACCAACAACAACAACAGCAACAACAACAGCAACAGCAGCAATCTATGAGTCGGCAAAATAGTGTTCCTCAACAACAACAACACCAGCCCACTTCTAATTCGGGTATAATTTCAATTTTATTCGAATTTTTAGAGAAGGAAAATCACCGATCAATCTTATCGGAGTACTTTTTGACAAGTTGTTTTTCGTTCAATTAAGATCGATCGGAATATTTAATAATTGGTATATATTCGATTTCAACAAAAATTTGCATGTTCCAGACGCATAGAAATTCTAAAATACTTCAACTTTTCTAAAGAAAATTCGAATTTTCCAGGTGCCGCCTCAATGACGACTTCGGCAACTAGTGCTGTCTCACAACCCCCGCCCTCTCAGACCCCCGCAGCTGGACACAGCAGCTCTGCGGCCAGCAGTGCGGGAGGCAGTCAGAGTCCGCCTCAGGGAAGTGCTAATTAGCATATTGCCACTGCCTTAAATATGTGAGTATGAGAAAGTACAGGGCGAGAAAATGAGTGGAGCGAAATTTCCCCTTGAAGTAATTATCAAAAATTATCAAGAACTCTTGTATTTTATAAGTTTTTGATGGAAGGTGTAAAGTTGAATGAGCTAGAAGAATCTCTTTCTTGCTCATTTTCTTTACAATAACTAGAATAAACTTCGCTAACTTTAAAATCTTTTAAATTGTACTTTTGCTCCACCCATTTTCAAAAATTAGGAATCTTGCAATATGTATACTTATTCAAATGCACAATTTTCAACGAGTTTTTGTTTTTCTTTATAAAAATGAAAAATGTAACAAAAAGATGTGTTTCTTGTGTTTTTGAGATAATTTATTGTTCTTCTTCTTTAATTCCTAGCATTCCACTCATGTTATTTTCGTCCTTGTCATTCTTTGGTGTTCCTTATTTTCCATTTCTTCATCTTCCTTTTACATGGTTTGTTCTCAGCAATCTCTCGATCTCACTTGATGATTTCCTTTTAATCTTCCTTATGCTTTTTTAATTACCGAATATCAAATTTTCTTTTTCTTTTACTTTTTCCAAATTTATTTATTTTCAAAAGTTGCATAGCAAAATTGATATTCTTTATCCGAATTTTTACTTTGTTTTTTTTTGTGTATGAAATATTTGTCTCTTCAAAACCGACTTCAAATATTTCACTTTTTGTTTTATTTTTCTTGTTATATTTGAAATTTCGGCCTACGTATATTTCAAATTTTCATTTTAACTTTGTTTTGATAGGTATTATGCAATTTAAAAATTTCATTTTATATTCTTTGGTCAGAATATTTTTCACGTCGTATTCTATTTTATCTGACGTGAAAATTCGGAGGCTTGAAGTACTATTTGTTTTTTATTTCAAGCAATTCCGATCACTTTTCCAGAAATTATGCATTCCTTTGTTGTATTTCTGAATTTTCATCCCCATTTTCATCTTGATTAGGAATTTTGTTGAATTTTATGCGTTAAGGTTGAGAGTTTTCAATTTCATAGTTATGATTCGAGAGAAGAGAAAAGGCAGTGGCAAAAATAGCCCGAGGCTTCAATTTCGGAGAACTTGAGGCTCTGAAATGGGTGAGTAAATTATTTTTTTTTAATAGAAATATTTCCTTTTTTTCTGAAAAGAAAGCTTTATTTTTTAATTTCTGAAATTTAGCTACTCCCTTGCACTGCGAAAATACGGTCACCCGAAATCTAAAGCGGATCTACAAAACCGTAAAAATGCCCAATCCACAAAATAATTTATTACCCATTGGACTCTACTGGATCGAAAGAAGCTAAAGTATTCATTCGTCTACTGTAAATTCACCACTTTTATTACTTCTAAAACAACGAATTTATCTTTGAAAATATTAGATTTAGTTAGGACAAAACCGGTTTTGAATTTTTAAAGAGGAAAAAAAAATTAAGATAATCGAAGAAAAAAATGATAAAATAAAATAATTGGGCATTACCTTGAAGAAAAATTGCCTGAATTTTGCAGAATAGCTTAATTTTGTGTGGTATGGCTTCTAACAAAAATACATTTTTCACGCTTGGTTCTGCTAGTTTAGAGCACAATCACTAGAAATCCTCAGGTTTCAAAAATTAGCTTACATTTGAATGGCAATCACTATGCTTTGCTTTTCCAACAAATCACTCCTCATTTCTCCTCGTGCTTCATAAATTTCAACCCGAGTGGCGAGCAGACATGAACCGGACGAGCTGAGCGACGTCTATTCCGGTCCGGTCAATGCTAGGAAGGACATTTTGAGTGGGTTAGTTAATTGAAAAGAATGAAACTATCTCACAAATAATATTTGTTGTGACCGAGATGTTACACGTTCGATCCAGTAATTTAAGGTTTAATTCAGCTGTTGAAAATACGAAATACAAAATAACGAATACAAGAAAGCTGAGAAGAAGAAGCGTAATAGAAAATGTCGACTTTTATAGTGGAAAGAGACTGTTTGTTGCTTTCGTTTACAGAAGATAATTGGATTCATGCCATTGATACAAAAGTCCTTTTCTTGAGTTATGGAAAGTGGGTTAAAAACGAAATTCAATTTTAAAATAAGGGCAAATCGTCTTGCTTGATTGAACCGGCTACCCGCATAGAGTAAATACTAACTTTGGTTCCACCATTATTGTAAAAAATATTGAAGGCCATTCGTAAATGACGAGACCTATCTTTTCCCACGCTATTCCGCCCTTCTTTCCCTCTCTTCCCTATCTCTAACTATAGGTCTCGTCATTTACGAATCGCCAATATTGAAAGCTAGAAAATTGATGATACTTGGAAGGTTCAATAAAATAATGCTAATAAAACTGGGCAACCTGGATAATCCGTAACCTATGAAATATAGTATAGGAGCAGATTTCTTCCTACTTTGCCTTGCTCTATATTCTTAACTGGGTTACGAAGTAATGAATATCAAATGTCCATAAAATGACATGTTTTGTTATCAACTTTCCTAGGAGAAATATGAGAAATTATTTTCAGGATGGTCAAATCTTGCCTGCTGATGGTGGAGCTGACCCGTCGGCAAATCTGCCAAGTGGGCGTGGCACATCGATCCGACCACCTGCTCATTTGCAGGGTGGGTTTTCCAGCAAGTTTTTAATTTTGAAAAAATGTCATTTTCAGAATGATTGACAAGTTTTCGAAGTTCATGTTTTTTATTTGAAACTGAAAATGTTCGTTGTACCTAAAATTTTGCATAGAAATTCTGATTTTGATCTTTTCAGATAACATCAAACGACAAGAACGTGACGCCCAATCAGCAGATCGTGGTTGTGGAGGACAAATTAGTGCCCATTACATTGTCGGTTAGAACGATTAATTTCTTGTAAAAATATTTATCTTGTCCAGAATATAAGTGCTAAAAATGACATGTATTTTCAAATGAAATACCTTTTTCTACAAAACTGTTATTGCAAATTTTGTGTAGACTTGCAAATAAATAACCGCAATCGTGACTGTGGTTGGAAATTTTCGAAAAAGAAGGTTGAAAGATTGATTTTTTCCATTTTGTCAGAAGAAAGAATTTATAGATCCCGGCCCACTGCATGAAGCTGTTCAACATCGCACTGACTCGACCGACCGACGAATGCAAAAGGAAGACGAAAATGGAAGAGGAAGAGAAGAAGCAGAAAGAAAAAGAATGAGAAGAAAGGAAAAGGCAAACCTGGAAAAGAAGAAAAAGGAAAAAGATAAGGAAACCAAAAGATCCAGGGAAGAACTCAAACAGGAACCCGAAGCCAATGAAAGTAAACAACAATTCACTCCTTCGATTTTCAGAGCAGAATAAATTTTGATATTAAAATTCCTCGAATTCTTTAGATTTTGAAGGGTTTACAACCACCTGATTCGGTATTTTTTTGATTGACATTTTTGAAATTTTATGCCAATATGAGCCTCATTCGACTCAGAATTTCATGCTGATCTTATCGTTGATAAGATCTAATAAGAAGTGATAAGATCACTAAGAAAGCATATCTAAATTTTGAAAATGAAACACTTATAACTGTACCATGAATAATTGTTATATTTTGTCAGAAAACCAGTTCTAAGCGCAGAAAAATAATTTAATTATGTAAAAAATTAGTAGAGATTAGTTTACTACTATTCAAAATTAAAAATAGCTCAAATGAAGTAAAAATTATTTTTACTTTTCAGTCATTTTAAATTTTGCCTATATTCAATGAAAATATCATAATTTAGAGTTAACAAAAACTACTCTGCCGTCAGCCGAAGGCTAGCACCTAAGACGAGTAGCGAGCGACGGAATTCTAATTATGATTCATAAGTAAGACTATACTACCTTCAACCGATATTTGAAATTTTCAAAAATTCATAAAATATCATTTTAAAGCTTCTGCCTCAAACTAGTAAATTTAGCTCCATTTTGCCCTAGCTAAGTTAAAATGCTATTACCGCAAATAGTACGAATTAGAGTTATCGAAAACAGGGAACTCGTCTCTAAAAGTGACGAAAATGTAAATAGTCACTCGGCCAGTGGCTTACGACGTTTCGGGAATGCATTTTGGGTCGCGTAAAAGAGGGCGGAACTTGAGAGAGAGAAAAGCGAAATAGAGGGAGACAGAGAAATAGAGCGGGCGATTGTATAACGCTATGCTCTCGAACCTTCGCGAATATGGAATCTCCGTCGCAATTTAAACCCGCTAATTCATCAACCGACCTTCCCTCGCACAACCAGAGAGGGTATAATCATTTATCTGTAAATTTACCGACGTTTCGTATAATTCGCCCTATTTTTATCTCCACTATATTGTGTTTTACACCATTTTTCTTCATTTTCCACGTGATATTTTTTATTTATCTGAAAAAAGTGAATAATAAAATATAGTGAAGATAAAGATATGTTGAATTGACTTGTACAAAAAGTCGATTTATCTACCAAGCATTGTTGGTTGCCAAAATACTATGTTCTAGAACCATCTTCCCTCTTACTTTTTTGATAAAGCATAGTGAAAAAGCTTGTATACAATTTGGTAGCCAACAGTTTTTGGCAGGGTGATTAATTTTTAAGGAATTATTTCTAGGAGTTACTAAAACGTTCATTTCGAGTATCATAGCTGATATGTAACACTGACACTCATACGAAAATTGAGAGAAGAGGTGCAAATTTTAAGGTTTTGATAGAAGTGTTCGTGAATGTGAATGTGCAGGATGTTTTTCATTTTTCGCCACTTTTCATATATATTTTTTAAATTTTTTCTCTGAAAAATGAAGTTCTAGAAGAAAAAGATGAAAGATTAAAAAAAAAAGCCTGAAAAGTCGTATGATTGTATGGAGTGTTGTTAGTAGTTCGTTATGATATGGTCGGGACTGTTGAACACTTTTCAAAATATCATTAGGTTCACTTTTCTTGAAAATGAGCTATGAATCATCCCCTCGATCTTTATCGCTCTTTTGAAATTTTGCAAACTTCTCTGGAAGTTTCTAGTATTTCGAAAATCCTGCAAGTGAGTGATTGTTTTCTCGAATAATCTTTCTGCAGGCTTCCAACAGTCCCGAGAATGTTCGTTTTGCATCTCGTTGATTGGTGAATTCTTGAACTTTCTCGAATCTTTTATTTTTTCAATAAAACTAAGAAATTCAAGATTTTCTTCAAAAATCCACTTCTCAACGACAGAGTTTAGTCTTTGATAGATTATGTTTTTATCATTTTATTAGCGGCTCTTTCAATAAATTCTTGAAATTTAAAGATTAGCATATTATTATATACCATTTGATTGGCGATAAAAATTCAATATGCTAATTTTCAAATTCCAAGAAATTATTACTAGACCTAATAAAATTCTCAAAAAACATTCTTTCGCTTTCAGCAACTCCCAATCGACGAAATCAGTGACTAAGAGCAGGAAGATGCTGCACGCTGCGAGTCCGACGTCGTTCGGTCGTTCACATTCGAACGTTTACGGCCATCCTGCGACATCCTCGACTTCTGGATCCGTGACGATGTTCGACTCGAATTCGATGATGGACCAGGACCACGATGCGGGAAACTTCTACTACGTGCAGGAGCCCAGGACGAAGAGACACCACGAAGGAGAGGTCGGTCAATTTTCTCAAAATTAAATCTTTCAATGTCTCTTTTAGAAAACTTTTCAAATTGTATTGGTTGAAAAGAGCCTGACATGAAGCTAGAAATTAGACTAGACTTCGGCATTTGCATATTAGAGAATGATTTTCTCATGGACTTACTTGCATTGGTTCCATAAAATTGTAGAAACTCTTAGAAAATATGCGGTTTTCTCGATGCTTCTAGAAATTTCTACGCTCGCGTAGGGGTATGTCTGCTTTTCTCTCAGACATTATTGTTGTTGTTCGGAAAATAATTCGAATATTTCTGGCTCCTGCTTTTATGATAGTCCGGAAATCTTTCGAGAATGGTTTAGATTTTTCTTGAAGTGTTCGATTTTGGTCAGTGCCCATATTTTCTATTTGTCATATGACTAGTCCGCGTGATTCAGTGATAATCTCTCTCTAACTCTCTGGGCTTCGTTAGGTCAACAATTATTTTCCCATTCCATCCTTAGCATTTTCACATTCAAGATAAACCTGTGAAATTTCTTTCTTTCGGATATTCAGATTTTTATTCATTTTCATCTTTCAAAATTTCGTATTTTCCTGATTTATAAATCCTCTAATCATAGGATAAACCATAGATCTAGAAACCCTTTCGAAATATTTCAGAGATTATTTTTCTGAAAATTCAAGTCAATGTATGAGTAATCCTGATGGCATTAGATAATTTATGCTGAGCCTAATTAAATTTTCCCCAATCATGCAACTTGTTTATTATTCAGTTGCCAGGCACGCTTAGGGCTTCTTCGAATTTACTCTAGATTCTCTTCCTATCCTTTAGCATTAATCCCCGTTAGAGACGCAGAGTGACCCCTAGCAACTGCGTGTTTTCCTCTGCTAAACCTCGAGATCTTTCTGGGTTTATCGCGTAGCTTCCTTTTCTCCCAACGTCTTTCGCCTTTTGCCTCTCTTTTTCCTTACTATTCCTCCATTTCGACCGTCAAGCATAGAGGCGAGAGACCCCTCGCTGTCAATGCATCGCTTTTGAATTACTGCAAAATAACTCTGGCCTCTTTCTTTATCAGCCTTTATCATTAGGCCCAATTATCGATTGGGATTTTTGAGGTTTAGGTAGAATTAATTCCTACCTATTTTTAGACCTTCTCATTTTAGCGTTGCTCCATTTATCATGCTACTTATCGATTACTTAACACAGCGCGATTTTAGGGGCTTAATTCTCAAGGTGTTTAGCCAGGGTAAATTCGATTTCGATTGAATTGAAGGACAAGCGCGAAGGGGGGTACCAACCACGCCCACTTGTCACTCCTCTTATCGTTCCTTTCTATACCAGACGCTTTTGCTGTCATATCTTTTATCATGTGATGGATGGTGAGAAATCCAGGTTTTACAAGCCAGATATCTTTTCAGATATATCCTTGATCGTATGAGATATCCTTATCAGTGATAAGTGCCATTCGTGCTATCACTTTGCTAGCTTTATCAGTAATCATTTTAAAGTGCCTAGGTTTTGTGAGAGCAACGCCCTGACTCTGCCCCAATAAGCTGCCATTTCGTGTCGCTCCTCAAGGCAAATTTTGCAAGCAATTTTCCCGAACGCCCTAAATCAATCGATAACTCGGCATTTAGAAATTCATGCGAATATTCGATGATGACTTTCTCTGAATCATAATGACAACGTTATTGATATTTGTAACTTTCTTTCGTACTATTCTGAGTCTAACTTGACAATGAGTCTTTCATATATCAAATAGTTATTCATGTCAGCGTTCATTTTTGATTCAATTTTCCCAATATAGATTTCTTAGATTTATACGTTTCTTAAAATTTTATAATAACACTCGGTCATTAGTATTCAGACGTAAAAATATCACTAAAAATTAGAGCTTGGATCGGTTTGTAACAAAGTTTACGAGAGTAAACCTTTGAATTGTTTGTCAAAATCACCCCAGACCCAAAGTTACTGTAATTAAAAATGAATATTCGAATTTTAAGGACATGTTCTCGGAATATGCACCTCGACAGAAGAGGAAGTTCGACCGCATCAGCGAGCGGTTCCAGAACTTCAGCATCTCGAAGGATGCACCCCTCCTTACTGGCACCTCGACTATGGACACGTAAGAAATTCACTGCATTTTTAAAAATTCAAAATATGGACCTTCAAGTTCTATCTTTTAAAAAAGCTAATTTCTCTATGATTAAAGGATTTTGCTCGAATTTTCAAAAAAAAAATGAAGAATAGTATGCCAAATTAATTTCAAAATATCATGGAATTCAGTTTTCAGTCTTTTCTGAGGACATTTTATTTTGATAACTTTGCAAAATGGGCATATACTTCCTTCCAATTTTTTTGATAACGAGTAAAATATGAGATAGGGAATTCTTAGACTGTCAAGGAGAATACTGTAACTTTCTATAAGAAATGAAATATTTAACTTTTTTAATACCCTGCCAGTTTTTATTAACGTTTTTTAAATCGAAATCGATTTAACTTTACAAGAAACCTAAAATATATTAATTTCGAAAGAAAAGAAATAAATTGAATCTTCAGTAGCTCTGACGAGGAATTCGATGACGGCAACTCCCCAATGGGCATCGTTCAGGAGCCCGAGGAAGAAGACGAACCGCCCAAGAAAATCCGAATCGACGAGAAATTGAAGGTCGGGCTTTTATAATTTCATTTCTCTAAATGCCATTTTGGACCATAAGTGATGAGTCGAGCATCATACTGTTTGCAAATATCACTAGACAATAATGACAAGCAATCTTTATCTCGAAATTCTATCTAGTTGCAAAGAAAATAAAAAGAACATAAATTGGTCTACACATTCAAAAACAAAACTAGCTTCATCTTTGACAAGAAATAATATGAGAAATATGATGCTATTCTTGAATTCCAAGAACTTATTGGATAACCAACAGGCTACCCGCAGGCAAGGTACAGATATGAAATTTCGTTTAACTGTGGAAAAAGATACAAAAATTTTGGATTTAATCGCAGGTAAAGGTACGATTTGGCAGTACCTGTGGGTAGCCCTGATGACCAAATAAATCTTCAATAAGCTCTTATATTTGTATTTTTCAGGCCTACCTGGAGCGTGCCCGTCAAGCTCGTGAGCCGTTTCTGCCGCGTCTGCACCACTCCGTGAAGGGCGATGAAGTGGCCGTGTGGAGGCCGACTGGACTTCGGAATCCGTTCGACGATCCCTCGATGCAGGGTCGAATCAGCGAGATCGAGGAGCCCACTGACGAGGAGGACTGGCAGGATGGTACGATTCTTGTCTATTTCTTAGATAAAACGTTTTTCCCCCATCTTTTTGAAGAGTACAAAGTTTTGGGAAGCAACATTTTATTCGTAGAGAAGCCGTGAACCATTCTAAATTTTTAAAATCTAGTTTTCTCTAATTTATTCGTTCCATCCATCTAATCCAAGAAAAAGTAAACAAGCATTATTCTATTGTCAAAGACCGATAGCTTGAGACGAAATAAATAATGCGTAGATTCTCGAACATGAAAAGTGTGCATTGCGTATTTACAAATAGTCGTCTATCTAATCGCGTTAATATGATGTAATTGCGTAGAGCTAGCTGCAAACATCAGTCCCCAATTACCGCACATCAAACGTTATTGTTATTTACTTCATCTCAAGTAGTCGGTCATTGATAATATGAGTGTGTTTACCAGAATTTCACACGTTATCTCAGATTCAAGTGTTTCAAATCTCAGATGCTGCCGTCGCTTCGTTTCCCGACGAGACCTCGACGGAGCCCGACGAATTGGAGCTGTCCTCGGCGGACGACTCGCCTGTGCCCACGCCCCCTATGATCGAGGAAGTCCCATCCACGTCGCCCGACTTCTCGCCCAAGTCGGAAGACGACGATGGAATGGACATCGATTAGAGGCCAGACTAGATGGGCGATCCTTGGGGTTTGCCGATAAGATGATAAGATAACCTCCTGGCACCACTCAATATGAGGACATCAGTAGCGGGATAGAGAATTGTTTGGATAGTTTATCTTGATTTGAATAATCTTGACAAATTTTTATCTTGAGAATTTTGAAGAAAAGGTGTGTGAATCAATTTTGTAATGATTTTAGTTCTTAGCACAATTTGCTTCGGATTTTTTCTCCAAACGTAGACTATCTTGTCACCGATAGGAATGCATAACAGTTACTTGCAGGAATGATAAAAATTCATTCTTTTGCTATTTTTCTGCAGGTATTTATGTGAATTCCTAACTTGCCACGGCTTTATGCTGTTTTTCTTTCTGGCAAAACCTCATTTTATTTTCTAAAAATTGGAAGAGTTCTGAAAATGAAAGTGAAATGGTAACATTTTTAGGGTATTTTATCCATATCATTATCGTTTTTGAATTAGTTATTAGCTTTTTCATTTGTGCAAATCTTGAACACTGCCTTTTTCTTCTTTGAGGTATATTTTTGAGGGACTCGAGATCGATCCCTTTTCTGAAATACCTTCAGGCATTGTGTAATTGATTTAGGATTTTTCTCATTCTTTTTGTTCTTTACGCCATAATTTATTGTTACAGGTAAATACAGTGTTCCCGTTGTTAAATTATTCGTTTTCATCATAATTCTTTTGTAATTTTGCTCACTTAACTTGGTCGCTTTCATTTGGATTTTTGACAGTTTATTCGCAAAAAAACTGACAATTATTTTTGCATAAAAAAGCCAAGAAAATGTCGGTTTTCGCGAGTTGACGATACTCACATGTTATTCGTCGGGATTTTGCAACAGATCTAATTATCTGAGACTATTTTATGAGTTAGCCCCTAACCTAAATTGAATTACTTTTGGAGGAGCAAATATTTTATTTTTAATTCAGTGCAAAATCCTTACCTACTTATTTTCTCCTTCGACTTACCGCTCAAAATCGTGTATTCATTTAAAATCACCAGCAATCCCTCCCACTTCAAGCCTTTGCAGCTTCCCTTCACCATTGCCATTTCGTCTCTCATTTTATCTGAAAATTCGATCTCCACGGGTTCACTTTCAATCAATTCTACCCTTGCCGAAAGCACATTTTCATGATTTCCTCTTTTCGAAAAGTTCGAGGCAAATTTAGATTCGGCGTCAATTTAGTCATTTGTTGTCGTTGTCTCAAATAACGATGTCGGATGACAATATTTGTTGTCGAGGTTTAAACTTGTCTAAAATTTGCCAACTATTTCATCTTCATACAAATTCTATCGGTAAACCATCCCTAATTTGTTCACTTGAACATCAGTATTTTGACAGAAGCGTCCTTTTACAATTCAGTCCTTCATAATTTACCTAATCATCTCGAAAGTGATACCCCGTTCCCAAAAATACCGGTACATTCTCGTCGTTTTGACCTCGTATTTTTATTCGGTTATTCATTCGTTCAGAAATGAATAAATGATTTGAATTTCATTGAAATTTAGTGTTGAATTGGTTTGAAATACCTATGATGGAATTATTTGTGATTCTGTTGATGTTTTGTGGAGCTATTACTCAATGTGAGGTAAATAATTCTCTTCTAAAACAATAACAACGCATGAAGCTTTCTAATAATCAACTTTTTCCAAAGTATCTTTTCGTTTTTTCTCACTCTCATTCAAAATAGCCTGCAGTCGTCTTCTCTCCTTTTCGTTTCCATTACTCGTTTCTACTCGTTTTATGAACGGTTTTTTTTTCGAATCTTCGAAATTTATTGTTTCCTGTTATTTGTTCTTCAGAATTATTTTTTTATCATCGTTCGTGTGTGCTTCTCATAAAAATAGCGATTGTTTTCGATTTACTAAATCTCTTTCCTTAAACATTTTCTCTTCGTATTTTCCAGAAAAAAATATTCCAGAACGCATCGCAAATGGAGTCTCTTCGTCGTCTGATGCCTAAGTTGACGATGCAACTTCGAAAGGGCGACATGGGCAAAATCGCGATCATCGGGGGATCGGTCGAGTACACGGGGGCTCCCTATTACGCTGCAGCTACTGTCGTCAACATGGTATTTTTCAAAATTTTTATCTGTTCTTCTTGAAAAAAAATCGCATGCGGCAAGAATATTTTACGAATTTCCCATGAGCATTTTTAAAATCAAAATGTATGATTTTTTGTTAAATTTTGAAGTATCTCTGGGAAAAAAAACTTCATAGTTTGACAACAAATCACCCCGTTAAATGAAAACTACAATTTTTTTATTAAAATTTAGAAATTTTCAGGGCGCCGACTTGATTTACGTGATGTGCTCTCCGGAGGCGGCCCCGATCATCAAAGGATACTCGCCGGATTTCATTGTTCATCCCTCGCTCGAGCCAGAATTCGTCATTCCGGTATATTTAAAAGAAAAAAATGATTAAAATATTTCACCATAAAACTTGGAACTTTTCAAAAATTATCCCGAATGGACGCGATCGTCGTGGGACCGGGACTGGGCCGAGACCCCAAATTGGCGAAGCTCATCGACAAATTGCTGCAGTTCGTCGACGCAAACCAAGTGCCTTTTATTGTCGACGGGGTTAGTCTATCCTCATAAGGGCTGGACGGAAATTTACGGGTGAGAGAACGTCTCTCTTTCTCCTCTCCACGGGCACGTTCCATTCTTTCTCTTACTTCCGTATTCCCCGGAAATTAGAGAAAGAAAAAGGAAAAAAGAAAGGAAAGCGCGCGTGGAGCAGAGAAAGTACTCTCTCACCCGAAAATTTGCGTTCAGCCTTGATCTTCAGCTCTTTGTCCATTAAAATCAAATTATTTTGCTGATTTTTCTAGATGAATTCTCCTTATGGAAATCAGTTCTCTTCATGTCCGAAAATTAAAAAAAAATTTTATCGATAAAGATTTATTGTATTTTTCCAGGACGGCCTGTGGTTTCTCTCGGAAAACATCACGATGCTGCCCCGACTCGAGTCCGCGATTCTTACGCCCAATTTCATGGAATTTTCTCGACTCTGCAAGGCCGCGCTCGGCGTCGATGACGTCGTCAAAATTCGGGTAGGAAAATTTTGTAACTTTTTTCAAAACAAGGAAAACTCAGGATCCCGAAGAAATTCGAAAATTGGCTGTGCGACTGAGCGACAAAATCGGAGTGGCGGTTTTCGTCAAAAAGGAACACGACATTTTGGTCGACCCAGAAGGAGATGGTTGGTGTTGGTTTTTGTGAAAATTAAAAATGTTTTCATAAAAATGATATTTGCTTCCAAAATATTCTTTGAGTAACCGAATCCGAAGCGATTGGATCCCCTCGACGAGTAGGAGGCCAGGGCGACACGACAGCCGGATCGCTTGGATTGTTGCTGTATTGGGCCAGAAAGTAGGGATATTTAGCATTTTTCTCGGAAATGGTGAAACTTTTCAACATTGTTTTCTTCAAGCGCAATATTTGTCTTTCAAAACAGTAAAATAATAACGCGATTTTTGCCGTAAAAATTTTTACTGAAAGCTTAATTCGAGTAAACATGATAGAAGTCCCCTTCTATTTGTCATACTGTTCTAAATGCAGCTCTCAAGCGAGGGTGGTTAAAATAAAAGTCTCCATGCTTCAATTATTGATTGACTGTATGTGAATTTGTAGAACGGGTCTGGACTGGAAATCAGCCCGAAAGGAGGCGAGTATGGCGAGCAGCTGGTTGATTCGGGAATCTGCGAGGAGAGCGTTTGCAGCCGAAGGCAGGCCGATGACGACCACTCACGTCATCGGGCAGATCGCCAACGTCATCAGGATGGTCGATAACAAGTAAGGCATTTTTCTTGAATTTAACAAAGGTCCCTATATTTACAGACACAGACGGCTGTATTTACAGATGATTTTTTTTTATTTCTCCACTTTTTCTACATTCCCTACCCTCCCTATTCGTCTGTAAATACAGGGAGTCAAAAAATGTTCAAAATAGCTATTTTATTCAATTCGTAGAACAACTTGAGTGAATTCGCAAAATTTGAACATGCACAAATAAGAAAGTTAAAAAAAATCTAGCTTTTATCGATTTTCATGCGATAGATTGGATGGCAAAGAAACTCAGACTATAGAAAAGTTGAAGTTTATATCAAAACGTTAAATTTTGAAATGATATCAGATTCCATCATCTTCTTCGAAAGCCCAAGTGCAAATTATACATGCAAAAATTCTAGTTGTTAGTGAACGTATTTATTCTATTTTTCTATTTTCATTTGGAAGTATAAATTTTCAGCCAACTATGAAAATCGACCGTTTATTGGTTGGTTTATGACGTAATTTCGACCTCGTCGTGCATCTAACTCTCGAATAGTTTTCGTCAGATCTTCATGTATATAATGATTTATCGTTCAGTAATAAATTATCGAATCATAGTGATTCAGGGACTAAAATGACTAAATTCAGGTTAAATTGAAATTAGACTTGCAACTTTTCGAATCACGGTTAACCGCATGAAACGAGATATTGTATTTCTTCTCGAGACGAAACGATGACAATGCTCTTTTTCCTTTTCAATAAGACATACTATTTCGTTTCATGCGGCTAACTACGTTTCGAAAAGTTGCAAGTATGATTAAAATTTTTAAAATTCTTATTGTTATTCCTCACTTTCCATCAAATCCCGATTTTGCACCATTTCTCCCTCTTCTTCCTCGATTTGTGACAAATTCTCATTCGTAGCTCTCGATTCAGTCAGCAATGGCCTCGTCTCTTCTTCTTCAGAATTATGGAAAAATAATTCCGCCCAGAAAATTGCCTGCAAATTTGTTTTATTGAAATGTACAAATCGATTTTTACCGATTTATTGTTTTTGCCTTCTTTATCATATATAATATTTACTTATTCCGTCATTTCAAAATTCAAATATAAAATACTCACACAATATAATGCCATGAAAGTGCCCAGAATAATTCCAAAAATTACGTCATTAGAATGATGCCAATGGTCAGTAATTCTTGAATACGAAACCATCAAAGCTAAAATTCGTTTGAAATGAATGAATGAATGAATGAATGAGTAAAATACCTGTCAGAAGAAATGAAGTTTGTATGATAGGAATGAATATTCGATTTTGTAGAATTGGCTGCAGTCTTGCTTGAATGTAGAGCTAGATTAGTTATCTATTTCTTTTTTGTCATTTTATGTCAATTTACCGATGAAAATACGAAGCAATACATCGAAATTGCTGCATGACCCGACATGAATGATTTCCGAGCTTCTAACACCTGTGCTGGATCTCCATTGCAAGTGTAGTTGAAAAGGTAGCTAAATTTGTACTTTTGCCAAGGTTTGCTCGAATAAAATTTGAAATAATGGCATGTTTTATTTTCCTGATAAATAAATTCAAAAATAACATGACTTGGATATTTTTCAAATCTTACACGTGCTCCTTCCCTTTACAGATATTTTCATCCAATTGGCAAACTTCAATGAAGTACGGTCTCAATTCTCCGACCATTATTTTCGTTACTTGCATTACGATTAACGTGCACATGAACCCGATTTGGGAATAGCCTAGATTTCCTCTTCTTTCTAAAATCCTTCAAACTAACCGATATAAGTAGCGATTCGAACAATAAGCACATTGATATGACTGTTTCTCCATCGATATTTTGGCAGAGAAATATTCTGCTCGATTTTTCGAATTCGTAGAAATTCAGTGATGATTATCTGAAATTGCATGGATTTGATGGCTTTCACAGAGATGAGCTTACAGTAGCAAAAGTAACTAAAAGTCCTGCGACTAGTAAAATAGTGAACGGAATCGAGTTTGGCTTGTAATTGTAACGAATCGTATCGTCATCACAGAAAAATCCACGATAATATGGACCTATTTGGTTAGGGACTAAATAACCAGATATGCCTAAAAAAGAACTTTTTTCTTTTATACAAAGACATTAATTTACCAAATCCATAAATCAAGAACAAATTCAGCAATAATGCTCTACTTCGAATATCGAATGTTCCAGTTTCAAGGCATGGCTCGATTATCTAAAAATTCACGATAAAATTGGTTTAACGTCTCAAAACTCAGAGAATTAATTACTTTTTGGCATGGAAAATTATTTCTCAACCAACATCTCAGTGCTTTCACTTATATTCTCTATATTTTTAGGACGTGTTCTGACTTTGCTCGTTCTAGCGCGAACAAAGTCTGAACGCGCCCTTATGTTTTTGAAAACAATAATTTAATTTTCGTATCACATAAATCTTACACATCCAGTTTGAATGCGCTTTTCTCTAAATCGTTCGGACATGAAACGAAATCAGAAATCAATAGAAATGAGCAAATTTTCGAAGACAAATGCAAGCAATGAGGCATTATTATTGATGCTCCAAGTATGCGGCATAAAATTATGCTGTTGATAAGACATCAAATGATATTGTGAAAAAGTGCTTAGGTGGCACTATTTCTATGAAGAAGTACTACACTAAGCACAAATCAGATAGAACAGAAGATGGAAGCAATACAAAACAACGAAGAATAATTTTAAATTCAAAACCATGGTGAATTTGGATGCCAGAAGATTATTAACAAAATTATACGAAAGATATAACAGGTTAAAAAAGATGACAGTTACAAATCAAAAGAAGAAAAAAGATCTTCAGCTTACCTTCAAACTCGATGCCGACGATATTTTCTTCGTTAATGGATCAGAGAATTTGGAGATGCTTGAAAATTTTCTTATCATAGTATTTATTCTGAATTTTTTTCTTTCGATTCAAAAATGATGGAATTTTCTAGAATAAATAAAAATTCGCCACAACGAAACTTATCTCCACATACACTGAACATTATCAACACTTTGCAACGATAAATATCAAAATGCCAAAAAATAACGGTGAAAACAAGTCAAAGTAATGTTTTGCCGGTAGAGGTCCATTCTTCAAGTTTTCGACTGCACTTTATGTCGTTATATCAAAAATTTGGTATCAGTTTATCTACAAACTCGAACACAAAGTTCTTCTTCATTTTTCAAACCAATTGGACTCACAATAAACTACAAAACGAGCAATATTCAAAGAAAAATTTTATCTACAATCATAAAAGTTAGAAAAAATAAAGATAATTTATTTTTTTAATACTTATTACTATTTCATCGATAATTCAAGGACATTATTTGTAAAAAGAAATTTCTCCATGAAAACCATGTTTTACCCAAATTATCCTACAAATAACACAACATTTGAAAATGTTTGTTGAATTTTGAGAATAATTATAATGAAAGACGATCATTATTCTATGATTTGCGTATTACACGAAGACTATGGTTTTGTATCTGAAAATATTTTTCTCCTTTAAAATTCTTAATCGGTATTCATCTCTGATCCGATCAACCTAGACTCAAACTTCATTTTCAGATTTTTAATTTTGCAATCAAGCGACAATAAATCTCTCTGAATTGACTGATCGGCACTCTATTTGATGGTTTCCATTAGGATTTAATGAAATCCTAATTTGTCGTTGGTTGAATTTAGAAAAGAAATCGATATCGAAATGACCAAATTCTAAATATCAAGAGAAGAAAAATCTGAGAACTTACGTTTCAAAATGACAACGATGAGAATTGCAAATAAACCAGCGGCAATTAGGAAAACGATGAGGATGAAGAGCAGCGTGCAGAGAACGACGTGCGAAATGCCACAGGTCTTCTTCTCGCGGTACAAGTCATAGTGAGATTTTGGCGGAGGGCTGAAATCGAGAGAATCAACAAGTAAACATCGTTAAAAAATCATATAAAGTACACAGTGAAAAATTCTGAAAAAATTCCAAATAGATTCTTCACGACATAATACGAAAGTTGGCGATAGAAAATTCTTTTCATCATTTTTAAAAGCATGTAGCGAATTCATAAAGAATCAAAATCGTATGAAATTTTGATCTCTTCGAGATATTGATCAATTGTATAAACAATCTGAAAAAATCTTACGTCTGATCGGTCAGAATAGTCGAGATGCTCTGACAATCCGCCATTTTAGTAAAAAAATCAATAAATTACTAGCTCAAAATGATTTCAAAATAATCGCATTTTCTTCTCAAGATAAAAATATTCTTAAAAAATCGATTTATTCAAAAATGTAAATTTCAAAATAATGTTGGATCGGTTTAGAATTTGCAAATGTATTTTATATTTGCTTTGTGGGACGAGAGAGTGTGAAGATGGATGAGGTTTGAGAGCGATAAAATTTTTTATCAAATGTCAAAAAAGAGAAATGAAGTATGCATCATAGCGTGTGCACGAGAAAAGACTGATAAGTGAGTGACAAATCGATCGTTCCGAGTTCTGACTAAACTCGGACTTGTTGAGGTGAATAATGACGAAACCCGAATGATTATGCGACCATCACGAAGTTATCAATGGATTCGGTCATTCAAGTATTACGTAATTTTGTAATCGAAATGATCAAACTATTGATATTTTCTTGCAGAAAATGATCCTCGAAAAGAATTATCACAATTGTACTCCAAATTTAGTTGTCTATGAGTTTCTGGTTGATATTTAGGATGAAACGCTGAACAATATTTGCATTTCTCGAAAATTGCATCTGTTTATTCTAATGGGAAGATTTGATTATTTTAATCAGATAAAATAAAAAAGGTGAATATTTCCCGAACTAATCCATGTAACGATATACTACTTTTTAAATTATACAATTTTCACCTCATTATTAGTTTTAGGATGATGAAAATACAGTTTCTTATTTTTTCAAAAGTGGTTGCGATTGTCCAAATAAGCGTGCATCTAGACTCTACGTAGTGAGAAGAATGACTATTGCTTAACTTGGTCATTTTCTTCGTTTCGTCGCTTGTTCATCATATTTTCACGTGTGTTATCACAATGACGCTCGAGAAACTGTAATATTGCAGGAAATCGGCACTAAAGTTCTCTATTTCCCCTACTTTTCTACTGCGAATTCGATAAATCATACAAGAAAGTGATCGTTACGTGCGATTTGTAATGTAAGTAGCATGAGTATAAATATGAAACAACGTCAACTAAATGAGTGAACTGATACCGAGTCGTCTAAAATAACTCGAAATAATAACTATATTTGGTGAAAGAGTATTTAGTGAGTTGTTTCCTATCAATAGTAACTCTTAGATTCTCATCTCAGATGGGCTATTCTTTTAATTTTCTTTCAAATTTTCACAATTCGGTTTTTTTCTCTTTCTAACTTGAAGAATATTCCTATTTTAGGATTTTGCACTTATATTATTTTGAACAAATTTTATTTACAATTTCCCATAACTAATTCATTTTTCTTGCAAGCTTATCGCTTTTGAGTGCAAGTGTTCGGAATGAGATCATACAAGCCTTTCTCTGACCAAATCATAACTGTTGAAAATCTATCTAATGATGAAGAGTAGAAATGAAAAGCTGGCTATCTTATCCAAGTAATAAATCTCTGCAATAGAAGTGAAGATTTCTGCTTACGTCTGTAGATTTTGGTCTCTCCCTTCGAATTGAACACTGCATTTTTGCCGCACCCATCGTCTTCGAATTTTACGATACGCCAGCCTGTAATTTACAATTTTTGTTAATCCGAAAAAGATTATTACTCCTGTTTTAACATTTTTTCTTCATCCGGCTATTTGGGAACTGCGGGACATTGGCAAAATAGGATAGGGGATGTTTAGGCAATGCATCTTTTCCCATACTATTTATTCATGTATCGTGCCCGTGGTCTCGCGGTTTCCAAGTTACCCTTCATTCAATAATTTCAAAACTTCATTCACCATAACCCTTTCAAAGAAAGTACTTTTTTTTTTAATTGCACTTTTCTAGATTTTGTTTTCCTACAGCAATTTTGTACTGTGAACCCAAACGTGATATTGATCATGAGAAATTCTTGGCTGTCTATCAATTTTGCATAATATTTTATCGTGCCTCTAGAATATCATGTTAGAGGTCACACATCCACACTCCTGCACTCTCGTCTCACCTAATCTTTTCATATCTCTATCCTCTATGCAGTGATAAATAAGGAAGGGGAGAATGTACGCAGTTAGAACGCAAAGGCAGATGAACTGCACGAGGATTTCAGCAACATTGTCATGTGTTGCAGAAGCGTATTTTTCTTTCTGCAATATTCTATAGATTTTTCAGTCAATATCTTGATGTTTTGAAGGTGTTGAGTAATTTTCTTTTTTTTTTAATGAAATTCGAGTGAGCGCTTTCCTTCGACAGTTTACATCTTTCTTTTATTGTTTTTCAATTATCAAATTCTGAAAAAATATATTTATAGTCATGTTTCAAATATTGTTGATGCCGAAATCTAGGAGATATGCAAAGTAGTGCAGCTATTTTTAGCGGTTAGAAAATAGAGAAATAGCACGCGAAAAGGAGAGGCTTGTCTAAAATCACTTTTTCCTCGCATTTTCGATCTTCCAAATTTCGGCATCAACAATGCTGCTGAACTTCTCCTAGAGTTCTAACTGAGTTCGTTCTTGACAAAAATAGGTTGGAATTCCGGATTACGATTTGCGACTTTTCAAAATGCGCAGCCCGGACCCATTATTTTTGGTTGCTGGTCTCTCTGACTGACCGGCGGTGTGGAAGAGAGCAGTGAAGTTGACGACAGTGGGGACGATGAGAATGAAGCAGGTGGTGTGAAGCAGGGCAACGGTGAGGAAGGCCCACGGCTGGTGTTTCCGAAGCAGCGGCCATCTGGGTTGGGCATTCATCGAGTGAATAATTAATAGCAAGTTTGAAAAGTTGAGGAATTTGTATGATATATGCTAATATTCATTTTACGTTGTTTTCTTGACCGAGTAATGGCTGACAATCTGCACCATGAAAAGGAGCTGACCAATGTATTCAAATTTTGACTTCAAGCTGTTTTTTCTTCAAAATCTCATTCATTTTCTTCCTGAAAGATAACAAATTTGATTTCTAAATCTTCACTTTATGAATATGATTTGCTTTTCCTTAGGGACGGAATTCTAGATTATTCTATTTTCAAGAACCCCTTTCAAAAGTAATGCGATTCTATGAAATTAGGAGATGTGAAATTCGTGTCATCTGTTGATCATCTATAATATCCTATCGCCATTTTTCTGCCAACCTGACTATCGAAACAGTAATTGCCCAGACGAGAAAAAGGAGAACCGGATGAGTAAGTGTTTTGCTGGTCGATGAAAATAGTGTGCGATTTTTGGCGACGAAAAGAAGGTATTGGAAAACTTATTTTTCAATTCTCAGATCCGAACAGTCTAGTCAAAAGTATCAACATCTTGCTGTTATGATTTTGGAAAGAATTCTAGATTCAACCCATAAATATCCACTTCCCCATTTGAAATTTGAGAAATTGAGATATTTTGCTCTGATCTAATTAGCTATCTTCAGCGACCTAGAATCACAAAAGTCTATTTCCGCATCAACTATATGCACTTTGACAGTTCTTTTCTTATTTTAAATCCGTTCGATTTTTCTAATTCGTCCTTTTCCTTTGCTTGATTTCTTAGATAATTATTCGAAATTTTGGTCTAATTATTTATTTTTAGAATATGCTCCAACGCCAATCAACGCTCATTGTTTCATCTGGCAAATCATTCGTCCAACAATGTGAGACCATTTTGGATATTCAGTTAAAATTTACCATTTTCAGACCGAAACATTCGAAACTGCATGCAAAAGTTTCCGCATAAAGAAAATCTTCAAAATCGTATTCCGTTAGCTTCGAATTCGATGGACACTTGTCACGCACATCATGATCAGTAAGTCATGATAGATCGCTTTGGCAACTACGAATTGACTCGATGGTGGGATGGATAGATTTATATTTTCTCCGAATTTATCCCTATTATTTATCCTTAGCTCTAGGTCTCATCAACCTGTCATCTCGCCATTTAAACATTTTTCAAAGCTTTGAATTATTGGATTTGTTTAGGAGTAGCAAAAGCAAGTCATCCGATGTCAGCCATCACATTGGACACGCTGAAATAGACATTTTCAAGAAAGTAGGCTAATTTCATCGAAGTTTTAAAGTTATCTATGAATATTATGAAATTTTAGACATTATCAGATGGGTTCTACCGAAATTGTAAAAAGGAGAGCAGCTCTGAATCCCCATCCATTAATTTCAATGCTTCGTTAATTCAGAAAGGTTTTCAAAATATCTACCAATTTCAAAAGTGCGATAACTTCAGGTCGAGATCTATGGAATGCTGATCTTCTTTCATACTTGCGTTTCTGCTTACCGAATGCTCCAGAAAATCTCCTTGAAGCAGTACGGGATCATCTTCTATCCTCATCTATGCTCGCACACATCGGTCGACTGATCGGTTCGTGCTTATTCATGAATCAGTATAAAATCGGCTATTTGAAAATCACAAGCCCTCAGGTACTCAAACTACGCAAAATAGGGTAAGGAATGGTGAGCAAAAGACTATTTTCCCGATTTTTTTGCACGACGCGATGGCTTGTATTTTCCAGGTGCCATAAAATCGCATTCCCATCCTAATTTCAATTTTCTTTATCATAATCAATGCTATGCTTTAGGCATAAACAAGCTACTGAAAAACGATGAAAATCCCCTCCGTGACGAGACGATAGCTGATTCGCTCTATTTGTTGGCAGCTACTCTTTCATCAGAACGAAGAACGTCATTTCTGATCGATTATGTCGTTGCTCAGATAGTCGACATCGATTTTATGGGTATTTTATCATTCATATGACGGAGAATTTATTTCGATTTCTTTTAGAAATCTTCCCATTGAAAGATCCCTACGCAGTACTGGTTGATCTACACAAGATGAATGGGGCGAAATCGGTAAAATATAATTGGCAAAACTTGATCTATTCGATTTTTCAGCTTGAGCCACGGTTACTCCGATATTCTGAGAATTCTGGCAATCCGATTTACGTAATGGCCATTTACAAGGATCAATACGAACTCGTTGGGCAAAGTAATAGATTTGAGAAAATTAGCATATAACATTCCATTTTATTGTTTTTTCAGATGTCGGCAATCGCTTGGACATCGCTTTCGAGCTGGCAGCCAGAGATGGTCTTCTGAGGATGTGGGGGGTCACCTCAGATTAGTGAGTTATCCTTCAGAATATAAACGACAACTTAGAAGCACATATTCCAAAAGACCAACAGGAAATAGTTTGATAAAAGTGGAAAACAAGTTGCCCTACCTAGTTTTTCATAGCCTTGGCATATTGGAATGTCATTTTCAAAGGCTATTTGGAAACCTCAAACCCTCAAGCCGTGCGAAATAGAGTGGGAAATGGTAGAAAAAGACTCTTTCTCAGATTATTTCGTATGGATTGAGGCTTCCAAGTTGCCTTTTCAAATGACCAAATGAATTTGTAAAGAATTGTTATTCAGTGATTTCGTGTTCGGAAACCATATGAAGAATGTTCAATTTGAAGAACGCCAAAATCCTAATTATCGTCTGGAAGACGTATGCAGAAAGGATACCGATACAACTTTGGTCTCAACATTGAAAGTATGAATGATTTATTGCATAGCAGAAATGTCAACACATGTAATGAATGTATTTAGAACCATGACACGAATCTTATTGAAATGGCTATGAAGTTTCAGTCTGTTTCGAATTCAGTGAATGAAGTGGATTCCACGAAGAGGAATAAACAAAAGTCTTCTAGTTTCTCGAACAAGCATAAACATAATCGTATCTCAACTCGATCTCGCGAATGTCATTTTTAGTTTCGTTTCATATTTTTACACAAACAAATCTCAAATAAGTGATTTCTCCGCTCAAATATTTACTGTATCACCAGTCACAGACGATAAGTAATTGTTCAAGTTTCGTACGCTAGACACATTTTCCGTCCCCTGTTTACAGGCTGATTGAAATTCGTTTCGGAGAATTTATCGATAAGGGAATAGACACTTCCTCTCTGCAATTCGAGAAATTTGAGAAGACGCATAATTTCTCTCATTTCATTCTCAAATTCATTTAATGAAAATGAGAAACCGGCCTGGCTTATCTGTTCCATTGGTCATCTATTAGAATGCAAAATATGTATGCTATACTCTTGATTCGAAACGTTCGTGGAGGAGACGTGTCGGCGAGAGTAGTTCTAGCCCCAAAGGGAGAAGCAGCATTGAAAGAGTGGGGAGGCGGCTAGAGAAAACAGAGACGCACAGACAAGAGGGGAGCCTCAAGTCGATGGGTAGTTGATTGAGGGAGAAAGGGAAACGGAGAGAAAAGAAATGCCAAGATCCTGCACGCTTATTCTCGACTCCTCCCCTTCCACGAGTGTTTCATTTGGAAAAGTTAGGATGTTTTGGTCATTCAAGAGTTAGGGACTCGATGTACATTGACCACTCGTCATTACAGTATAGTTACGTGCAATAAACAAATTAAACCCGAAAGGAAATTTTGCATTTCCTTCGCATCTTGATGCCTCTGTTTAATGCTGATAAGAGAGACTGAAAAATCACAAACACGAATAAGCAGAGCAACAAATTTAGCGACAACTAGTAATAAGAAGTCACACATTTCCATCATGATTTTTCATCAAGTGTATTATTCTCGTTTAGAAATTATCGAGGACAAGATATTTTTTTTATATAACTTCAAATTTTCTTAAGTTTATCCTAGATCTAGTCTAGATAAATATATTCCGAAATAACGAAAAATTATAGGAAAAGTAGTCCACAGGATAGAACTTTTCTATAGAAAATTGATACATGAGGAGTTCGGCGCAAAATTTTAGCTTAAGTAGGTCAGAAAAAAGGATTTGGCTTAAGCCCTGCTTAGATCTGAGTTATTCATCAAAATTATATTTTTGAATATTTTATATCGTCGACAAATTGAAACGTCCCTGAACAGAAGATGCGTAAATTTATCGGCTTTCTGGAAATTCTCAACTTCGATTTCTCTCTGCGTGAAGACTTATCAATTGGAGTTGTGGATAGAATTCATTCTTCTTCGTCTGTTCTCTGTTAATTTTCTATCAATTTCAGTCTACTTCGACTGTCCGATTCAATTATCTCTTTCAATTTGGATGTATCAAATCGACTCAATTCTTCCTTGTTCTTTCATTTTCACGACAAGATTTTAAAACTCGAGTTATTGAAAATTTGCAGACATTTGAATTGAGAACGTTAAATTTTTATCCAATTGAAAATTTATGGAAAAAAGAATTGAATTATTTTGCAAAAATATACTAGTAAAGGTGTGTTAAACAGATTTTTTACCTAGTCAAAAATTCGATTTTTCTCAGGAACAACGACGAGATAAGATTTTATCTGCATTTCTTCCTATAAAACTATCTTATTTGGAAAAGTCCCTCACAATTTCGATATATCCTGTTTTATCAAAATTTTCGATATCTCTCGAATTTCATCAATTAATCGATAGAAATCCAATCAAGATATCCCACGTCAATCATGTCGAAATTTTCCTGTCAGCTTCGTGAAAAGACGATCGACAACGGTGTTTTGTTGATCATATTCGAAATAGAAAAAAATCGATCGCTTTATTTTTAGCTAAAGTTTTTCTTTTCTATCGGATAAGATATTGAATTTGAAATCCACGTATAATAGCGTTGATCTTCATGAAATTTACTGAATTTCATGTCTTTTCAGTTTCCTACACTCATCAATTCTTCTTTCCATTCTATCAAACTCTAATACATTTTTACTATATTTCCACATAAGAATTCACGAATCTCTATGAAACTTTCCAAATAGGGGCTTTTGATGGCGCTAATCACGATTCTGAAATAAAAAAGTGCCTAATCGCCCTCTAGAGGAACTTTGCTTATTTTCACTCGTATTTTGTATGGGAAATGAGTTATTCTGCTTGTGAAGTCATGTATTGCAAATTTTGAAAATTTGCAATACAAGGGAAGAAACCAAATTCAACTCGAAACTCCAGGTTTCTGCACGCGATTAGGCACTTTTTGACTTCAGAATCGTGATTAGTGCCATCAAAAATCCCTATTTGGAAAATTTCATCAAAATTAGTGAATTCCTATGTGGGAACATCCATTGCAAATTATAGAGTTCATTGATTTTCAAAAGATAGGAAAAAACTGTCAATGAGAAGTTAAATACTAAGAACTGAATTCATACAAGAAGCAGTCAACGACGAACACGGAACAAACTTCTCCAGAGAAAAAAAAACACCCGACATTCCTCAGAACGATAGCATTAAGGAAATTAATTAACAAAATGACGACATCAGAACTAAATGAATCAGGAAGAAAACTGCAGCCACGCCTTGTCTAATTAACGAATTACAAAATATTTGACGTCAACATGACGACAATCACAAGACTCACGTTTATTCTATGTATCTTGGTAAACGCAGGGCGGCGAGAGATAGAGAAAGGAGAGACGAAAAGTTTTATAATTCTATATGTTATAAATAGTGACATGATCAGAGTCAATAACACCAACAACAAGTTGAGGAATGAAATGATTTATTATCATCAAAGATCCCAGTAAGGTCATCAGTAGATCATAGTTCTGACGGTCCATCACTGGTCGCAGGTTACTCGCTTCCCGAGTGACTACTCAATCCCATCGAGAGTCTCTCGCCCAGCGGTGCCACCGCTGGGACTAGGAGTAGTTCTGCTTCTGGCCCGACTGCTCGCGATAAGACGAAACCGGATAATGCCAATAATCAGACTCATACTGATTCGTCAACTAATATCTTAGATAAGACAGTCTGAATGCTAATTTGGCTCTACCAAATTATCATCATTATTTCTGTGTATCCGATATCAGGTTACCACAAAAAGATGCCATAAAAAACCTTTGTAACTCGGAAACGCAGTTAATTTCGGTTTTAAATTATGAAAAAAATTAATCATTGGATCGAATGACGATGTCAATTTAGTTGAAGAGCAAACTCCACCGGGGAAATTATCTGAACTCTATAACTCTATCAGTGAAACAATAAACGGGTCAATGAAAATTGAAAAAAAAAGTCGAAAAACAGAGCAGCGTTTACTTCCTCTTTCTCATTTTTGCGATTGTCACATTAATCCGTCTTGACATTATCACTTTTTCGATGCACCCAGTTTAGACGTACAGTTCTTTGACCTACATGCGATTCGAGAAGTATGAGGAAGGAGATTTAGAAATTACTGATAATCACGTCTAAAATTTGAAGCCAATTTGTCTTGAAGTTATAAAATTAAATGTTAGCTCGAATTAATTACCTAAAACTCTGCATAAAATTGAGACATCATCAAGATTTACGTAAATTTATTAATATACATTCAACGAATTAACCCATGAGGATTTGATTGAATATCAAATCTATTTATTAATATCAGATCTGTGAGTGAAAAACAAGTCATGTTTCTGAATATTCATCTATTTTTTATCTCGCATCAAAACGGAGTCTTTATCTGCAGATAAAATGAGCTTTCCGTCATCCGACCAAAGTCTCCCTCGAGTAAACACTTTTCCATCTTCTGAATATGAAATTATTGAAATCGTTTTTTTTTATAAAGTGCACCAAATATCTCCCTTTTTAAAAGTCACTTTGTATAAAAGTTAGCTCATAGACAATAACTACAGATGCTAAAATAATACGCCAGATAAGTATTGCCGGATAAATGCGGATACAACACCAAAGATTGACAGATCTAGACAGGGACAGGAATTAAACTAAGGTCTTTTTGTGGACCTCCATATGTGTAAATTTCCTATAGAAAAGTCATATCTTGCGAACCCCTTCTCTATAATTTTTCGTTTTGAATAAAAGTCTGCTAGGTCTGTACATTGACGACTTGTGAAATTCGCCTAATTTTTATTTAGCATAGCTAGAGTCCCCGAGCAGATATGTCGAATTGATGTTCGGAACAAATTTCGTGCACAGAAATATCATCAGGGTTGTAAATGAGATTTGCGAAGAAAAAATAAAATTAGAAATTTTGCTAGCCGAATGAATCGTAAAATCCGTTGCTCGAAATGAACACATTTTGGCAAACTTCAAACTACGTAAGCATGCGTGGACGCAAAAATTATGACCCAATTTTTGCTACAGAAACATTTCATCAAGTTTATCGTCAACCTACACTAGATCTTTCACAACATTTTGGGTCTAAAGGGTACTTCTTTCCCAAATTTTTACTTTCAAGCTACCACGTTTATACCAAAAATGCAGCTTTGCAAGAGGCGGTTTGGGGATTCTAAGTATAGCTTTTAGATACAGATAATTTTCACGATATTCATAAATTTACCAGAGATAGTCGAATCATTTTCGAATAGCATTTGTTGATCGGCCTGATGTTCTTCGTGAATGTAAATATTCGATTCCAAAGGCAATAAGTTGTTCGTTCGAAAATTCTTTCTGAAATTTGAGATAAATGAAAATGAATAGTTTTCAGAGGAAATTGACCTGCAATGATTCCTCAGAGCTTCAGTCATAGACGGCAGTTCAGGAATTCGGACAAGGTTCTGTCTAAATCTAGAATTTTTCAATTAGAATTTTAACACTGAAAAATGAAGAGCTCTAAAACATTCAAGTGTCAAAAATATGAGAATAGAATCTTTGCTCTTTCTCGATATGAATCAAGTAGAAGGATAAAATATTCATTATTCGAATTCTTACAAGTTTTGGCTATCATTCTCTTGTTTGCTCTTGACTTTAACGTGATGATATGAGGGAGCTACACGATGTGTTGATAACGGAAACGAGTCTCGATGAGCCGATTGAGCTGGGTAGATCTAAGATAATTTCACTTCCAATGTTACGATAACTTTTATATTCTACCTCAAAGTCAAAATGATCATTTCTGGCGGATCTTTGAAGCAGGCCGTCGCCTAAAATGATAAAACTAGCGTTTTGTTATTCAACGAATCTTCCGGATTAAAATGATTCATAAAGCTAAAATCGTAAGCAGCAATTTCGACTCACTTGAAATGGTTCGAGAAAATTCTGCAGCCAGCGTCGAAGCAAACGGTGAGCTGTTGGATGAAGAAGCGCCGGAGGAATCGTTGCTATTTTTCGCCTGAAAATAGAAAATTGGAATAAAATCGAGTTTTAATAATTGCCAATTCGAATTTATCCATTTATTTGACGAAATTTTGCAACCTGTCAGTTTCTAGTCAAATTGTGAAAAAACCAAATGGCTAATAAATACTTACCTCTTTGAATAGCAAATTGCAGTAAGCAATGCTCATCCCTTCCTGTTTCGCCGTCACTGTTCGGCTCGCGATATCTTTCGCGTCCCTATTCCTCGTCACGTTCAGCGTTAGTTGCTCGTTAATATCAACTGAAACTTTTTGACAGATTAATGAGCTTGAATTCTAGAAGATAGGTAAAATTTGAGAAATTCGAACCACGCCAAAATGATCTAGTGGAGATTTTTATTGACTTTTTGTCTTCTTTCAACGGGCTTATCAAAATTTACTTGTTTAGTTTAGAATAATTTTAATGAATCGAATTGAGGAATGTTATTGCTAATTCGAATCTGTAAAATACGAAAAAAACAATTCTATTAATTGATAGATGTATTGATTTCTAATGAAAATTGGAAGATCCTTCGTTCAAAGGAAAATTCGCCCTCCTGTAGAATTTACCATTTCATCATGATCACGATTTACAAAATTAAGCAGTTATTTTTCTTTTCCCTACGTTTCTTACCCCCAAAGCCTGGCGAATTTTACAATTGGTGGTCATGGTGAACTGGTAAATTTTACAGGAAGCCGGAAAATTCAAGCTTAAAACTTACCGTTGTCCGAGAACACTGCATGGATATGTCTGAGTCGTTGCGATGCAGGCACCGTCGACTCGGCCGCTTCCACGCACTCGGCGATCAGCTTGCCTTCATCGAAGTTTAGCCCTTTCCGGTTCATCGTTTGACTTGATTGATTACTGATTCACTACAATTCGATTCGTATCGTCTGAAAAGAAATTCGATCGTAATTATGACGTTTAAAAAATTTGCATCGTAGTATCGCCGCATACCGAATAGGATAGTGCTTGATAGGGTGAAAATCGTTTTTTTTCATACTATCTCGTGTGCAGCGATGCAACTATTGCAACTACTATTCAAAAGTGCTTGTAATTGTCACCCGACGTAATTCTCATTCACCTATAATCACCACTTATCTATGAAGAATCTGAAAGTGAAAAGATAATTTTGATGATTATAAGTGAGTATTGAGTCTATCGGGTATAACGACCTATAGTGGACCTAAAAAGAATCGGTACGTGCTTTTATATAATTGCGAAGAAAACTCGAATCAAACGAAATAACACACTTGTTTGAGGAAGACAACGATGATAATTGATTGGTGATTGGGAGGATTGCATTTCCATTTCCGTGTCGCTAAATTTGTCTGACAAAGGTCATCGATTGGCTACTCACAGGTACAAATTATAAAAATATACGAAATTAAATTGGCAAGGATAAAGAGCAAGGAACTAAATGTATGACCTATTCTAATAAAACTCATCTAAATTAATTCGGTATATTTGATTACACTAAATCTTCTTCCTAGTAAAATTTAAAGAAAAATCTTAATGCACAAATAAACATAAAATCGTACAAGCATGATCTTCGTAAATTAATAGTTTAAATTATTTCGTATTACACAAATTAAGAAAAAAAAAAGTTTTATGATACAGTATGACGCGAACTGAAAATGTTTGCACTATTAGAAAATGAGTAATTGAAAAGGAAAAGATGAAAACCTAGTCGGGCGTAAATTTTCCGAATGCGCACGATAATGACTTCTTAACGCAAGACTTAGTTACAGTAGTGAACTTCCAAATGATGTTATTCCAAAGAACTAGCCTATAGATAGCCTTTGAGGAGATTATTATCTTGCATATCTTTTCCTAATCGCTTCAGCTTCTTAACATTCGCGAATTCAAGATTTGGAAAATGTCACAGAATAGCGAAAGTGTGTCAAATCATCTATAGTGTGACGTTTCAAATTCCAGATCTATTCTCGCAAAATTATCATAAAAATTCGTTAAGGTATAGCCAAATATAAAGCATCTTATCTAAGCTCTTTTATATCATCATGCCATTTTAAAGTATTCATAAAATTAACCCATATGAATTTTACTCAAATTTAATCATAAAATTTTCTGGAAAAGCATGAAGAATACAAAAAAGACGATAAGAGCAGAAATATAAAGATACAAAGAATCCTACTTTTACCATGATTCACAAAAAGTCGATTAGTTTCAAATAAGAAGAAAGAAGTAATATAAAGGCTAATCTCTAAAGAGAGTTTCTCATCATTGGAGAATGCAGACATGCATATTCGCTGCCCTATCTTCAGTCTATCCGACTGTTTGTGATTTGCTTCCATCATCGTTCAAACTTCGCTCTGTGTTTTCCTCGTTGTTCTCCTTTCTCCGCCCGATATTTCCAACCAGGACAACTGTACTTATTATTGTCATTGCACGAGAAGCCGCCCCGTTCAGACCACTTCCTTATCAGAACGTATCAGAAAATCGAGAAAATAGCCGCAGTGTCCATTCGAAACGAGAAAAATCACTGAGGTTTAAGAGAGATCGAGAAAGTTAAAGAATTGTCTGATCAGAGAGATAGTCGCTTCGTCCTGAATGCATGCAATTCGGTGCTGCTGAAGGTGATGAACGAGAATTGACAGTAGGTTATAGCAGTATTCATCTTCACCATATCGGACAACCACAAGCGAATTTTTATCTATCACCATACAAATCCCAAGGATACGTTAGGAAGGAATTGAATAGGATAATATTGTCTGAATTATATGTTTCCATACTCAGAAAGACTCTCCCCCCACCCCGTTCCCAAACCACTCCACCCTTCTCCAAGCCTGCGGGAACTCGACGGGACGGAACGGGGAGCAAAGTTGCAAGTTTCGACCCGAATAAAACCCGATCGGGTGTTTTTCTTCCTCCTTCGCACTTCTTTGCACTTTATGTCCTCTATACTATTTAGTGACGATTTGGAATTATCGCAACATGGAAATGCCACAACACATTTTCAATAGTGAATTCATTTGAAAATGTCGCTGCTCGCCTTATAAATAATGACTTAAGATTTAAATTCACCTATGTGATTTATATAAAAAGCATATTCTAAAATATAGTTCAAAATAAAAGAATAATGTATACCGATAAAGTACCAAAATTGGACAATTTTTATAGAATGAGTTTATTTCAAATTTGTAATTAGTTTCGTTCCTTTAAATATGATTATACTTCATACAAATCAGGTAAAGTCTCGAGTCCCCAATTCAATGTTTTTACTTTTCTGATCGAGTGCTTCAAATGGCAATCGTCATTGAAATATTTAAATATGCCTGTGAATAACGCAGTTTACATTTATTTACCTCTTATATTGTTGTTAAATAAAATTCGAAATTTAAAATTCAATTTTTCGATTCATACGTTCAAGATCTAACTCGCAATGTCGAATTCTGCCTGGCTTATGAAATCGTCTTTACTTCTCAAATGGCAACGAATTATATGTATTAATAGAGTTTCAGTGGGTTATCACCAACTCGAAATAAGTATTTTTTTTTGCAAATGAGCAACGATATTACCAGTCATTCAGAAACTGATAATCTAATGTAAGAACTAGATATGAATCCTGCAAATTTATTACGGAATGATAAGAATTGATAAATATTACTCATATGATTTTCATAGAAACATTTTGACATTTGAAATTCACTTCTCGATTTTTCACACTCGATGGAAGTCCTGTTCGAGCTTCGAAGTGCATGAGGAAGTGCCAATTTTTAGATTTTCTATTTTTTAAATTATCAAATTTGATTTCATCTTCCTAAGATGTGTGATATCGTGTATTTCCTACCAATTTTTCGCTCTCTTCCAATTTTCTCGTTTCTTATTTCTTACTCCTTTCCACATTCTTACGTCTTTTCCCAAAGACACCTAGATAAAATGAGATGTAGTGACAAGCAACTTTGGTATAATGATAGTGCATCGAATATTCTCAAGTCACCTGGTAAAGGTTTCAACCATCCCCTTTACAATATTTTTTTTTTTGCATATTTGGCATCGTTAGGTGAGAGATGGCGAAGATGAAGAGACGAATAAGAAACGAGAAAAATTGGAGCGAGCGGAAATTTGGTGAGAAATACAGGGGAAAATAGTTCGTTATCCTAAATGACTGCATTTCATGATAGGATGTCCATAATACATTTAAAATTGGCGATGTGATCAAATATGCACCTTTTCAGGCTATTTTTAATCGTGAACAGGAAAGATATTTCAATCCATTAATTTTTACAGCCATTTGCTGTCTCATTAGGTTATTCCTTGCAGAAATATATTTATTTACTAAATTAGCTACCTGAGTCATTATTACAATTCCGGTTTATTTTTGCTGATTTCGTACTTTTAATCAAAAATGAAATAATAAGGAATGACTTTTTAACTGGTAAATGCATACATTCATTGCATTAATAAAAAAAAATTATAACAGCTTTAAACCCCGAAACTAATGCCAACTCATTTTATCGAGTGCCGTAAAATCCTGACAAATATTTAACGAAATATTGCGAAATTTTCAAATTTTCTATAGTGAAACAATATATTTGGGTCCTAATATTAAACTTCCTGAGGAATATTGAAGCTAACATTACTAGGAAAAGAGAATATTGGTAAAACAATGCTTATTTTGCTGGCAAATTAATAAATGATCTGAGGCATTGTTAGTAATTTTATGCTCCGATTTGAATATCGACTTTTTTTAGCTTGGCGGGGGAACGGAAATTCGACATGAAGTTCAGCACCGCTGTGACGCGGTTGATCTCAAGCCTTGCAAAAATAGAATAGAATTTTCGACGCAGAAATTGCAAGGTCAGAAAATTAGTCAATTTGAAACATAAAGTATAAAAAATTCTTATTTCCACTCTCAAATTTTACTTATCACGAGCAAAAAGTTGGAATATAAATCGACTTCCTTTGCGAATTGGCTATCAGTTGTTATGATTACTCATCGAAAATTATGAATAAGTGAATTGAAAAAATTTCTTTATGTCTATCAGTTGATTGGCTTAACAGGAAATGAGATACTAATTGGTATGGCTATTTCAGCATTGACTTTGAAATCGACTTCACTTTTATGCGCGAACTTCAAATTGTAAATTTTCGATTGTTCCAGAAGTTCTTATAAGATGAAATAGGTTAAAGCTGGACCTTCAAGATATTTTTGACGCGAAGTTGATTTGAAGTTGTCATTTTATCAAATTCACAAGGTCTGAAAAATTAGTCACGATATTATAAGTGCCATCCTTATGGGCTCGCTCCATTATATTGAATCGAAACTTTTTTTCCGTTCTTATCAAAATTCCTTTCTTCCGACAGGAAGGAAATTATCACTCGTGGCAATGTTCATGAGTAGATCGATGTTAAAATGATCGATAGAAATTTATCAAGCACATTTTCAAATTCCACCTCTTTCCATGTAGCTTTTCTCTAGAGCCTTTTTTGATAAGCAAACAGCTCTACTTTTCTCATCATTTCTTCGGTTTCACTATTTCGAACTCTAGAACTGCATATATTCGCCATTTCTACTAATTTATAAAGATTTTATTAAAAATCGTGTTAAATATTAAGTCATTTTTTATTAACTTATCGGTTATTAGTGCTCAAAGATGTTACATAATGAGCAATCAATTTGTAAATTATTCGCAATGAACTAATTATTTTCTTATTTAAATAGCAATTTGAATTTTTTGGGCTTTGAAAATGATGGTCTTCAATATTATGTCTATTTACTTCCTCCAGGCGGTATGTTCAGCGCACATTGTCGGTAGAGCAGTTAAAGTTTTCTCGCCCGAACTCATCTACGAACCTGGTCCAAGAGTATGAATTCATAACTATTCATTTATTATTTTTTTGTGTTTCAATAAAAAGAAATTTGTCATTTTTGAATAATTTGCTGCATTTTATGAAAAAAAAAAAGATTTAAATTTCAGAAATCCTTCGACTCCGTTCCATCTCAACGCGACTATACGGAATTGATCGAAGGAGAGCCGATATTGCTCGTTTGCAACTGGTTCTTGAAAGGTAAATTTTCTGGAGATTCGAACTTCGATTTATTCAAATAAAAAAGTAATTTAAATTCATGGGCTAAAATTTCCTAAATTGAGATTTTTCAGGAAACATCGAACTTCCAAATGGGAAGATCTGTTCCAGTGCTCTCTTCTTCAAACGATATGCCAAGGTTCGATTCATTTTTATTATTGAAGATAAATTTATTTAAGTCAAAATATTTTCCATAATATTGCTGAAAAGTTGATTATAGTTATAATGATATTTTTCTCAATTTCAGGCTAGTGACACTGGCTATTATACATGTTCTTGTCATGGCAAACTCCTAAATAGCGCATGGTGTGTCGCAAGCAGGCTCTATTTCTATGTTAGGAGTAAGTTGTTCAGCCATTTCTTTCCATTTTTTGACTTAACATCATAATCATGAATTTTAATTATCAACCAACTTTTTATAAAGAAAAACTTGAACAAATTCAAAACTGTTCATTAAATAGATTAGATTACGTAAAATTTCTCTTCAAGCTTGGAGTGAAATTATTTATTTATTCAACGTCATATCTTATCCTCATGAAAAACTGTCTTAAAATTTTAAAAAAATCTATTTGATTTAAGAATTTGCCAGACCCGGATTCGTCCCTTTGCCGAGTGAGCAAAGACAACTGCTGATTGCATATCAACGGGATAGCACGTTCATCCTGCCGTGCCTCGCCACAACACACCATCTGAAAGAAAATATTATACTGACGAGAGATGGACGGAGAATTGACAATGAAATAGTTGGCTATGATGAGAGGTAGGTGATTTTTGCAATGCAATATTTTGTGCACCTTCAAGAAGTGGCAACTTGTAAACCTCAAGTTCTCAAGTCATGCGAAATAGTGTCAAAAAAGAATCGTTTCCCCTACCATCCTTCACTTATTTCAAATGGCTTCAGGGCTTGAGGTTTCCAAATAGTTTTAAAAGTTGGTTTTAAGAAACGGGTTTGAACTCCGGATCCCCCTCATCAATCCGAACTATCGTTACGTCTGCAGGGTGCCGAGCAATGATAACTGGATCGTCTTCAACGTCGAAGTCCGCAACCCACTCGATCTACCGGAGTATCTCTACAGGAGAAAGGTCTGTCGATGTGTTTTAGACTCTTATTTTCGCATTATTTCAACAAAATTAAGACAGTTTGAAGAAGAAGAAGAAGAAGAAGAAGTAACCAGTTTATTCGGCACATTAACATTTCATGAATAATTTTTGCCACATAATCTTATTCCAAAACTATTTCGAATATTATCGATTTTTGCCAAATCGTCATATGAATCATCGTCTGCCAATCGAAATGCGAACTTTATGATGCCTTGCGTTGCAATGAAGAGTACTGTATTTTTCTTCCTTCTTCTAAGGCCTAACCATTAGACCAGTTATTTGCGAATTGATAACGCGAAATGTCATTGTGCTTGCAAAGTCCACAAACAATTTGCCATTCGGAAATTATGGCTGGAAAATGAAAAAAAAGATTGCTTACGACTAGAATTCTCAAGATTCTCAAAATTAACGACTTAAATTTCAAAAGGAATAAATATTTGATTTTCAGAGATCCATCGAGACAAGCGTCGTCAGAGGGTCGAGGCATCTTCAAAATCTGAATGGCGAATCAGATGGAAGCAGCTAGAACTTCCATTCAACAAAAGTCGAGCTTTATTTTCAGTTAATTCAAACTATTTATTCAGAGAATAGTTTTTCGGAGCTAATTTATTTTGATTTTTGGAAAAAAGTCGTGAAGTTAGATGTTAGGCAAAATTTTTTTTCGCTTTAAATTAGGAAGTTAGTTAGATCTTCACAGCTTTTCTTAGAAATGTTATTTATCTTATCATTTGCTAATTCACTTCATACTCTTTCAATTCGTTCAAATTATCATAGTTAGACACCAATACAAACTTCTCTGTATTAATCGACAAACTGATAAGAATTGCAAAGTGGAAGCGATGTTTTTTTATCAATATAAATGTTTAAGACTTTCCATTTCCTCTAGAAAACTAAATCGAAGAAAATGAATCATGCTCGATTAGCACAGAAATGATAGCGCATTCTGAAGATTTACCAAATTATATAAAACTTTTAAAGACAATTTCTTATTTACTGCCTAAGAAATTAATAGTGTAAATTTGTTTTTGTGATTTCAACCCTGTGATATACAGAAAACCAATATGTGAAAATCTCATAAATTATGCATTATCCAATTGTACTCTTTTCATTTTTTTTATTTTGTTAATTTAAAGTCAACTCTTGAGTGAAGATTTGAAAATTTCTAACTTTGCGAGATATTCTTAATTTCCATATGTGTGTGTGTATGTTTACTTTTATTTTTGGCAATATATTATGACAATTCGTGATGAAATCGGTTTCAGTCACATTTGCTTACAAATCAAAAGTTTAGATTTGAACAGATGAAATTTTTATAGACAGATTATAATTGGATGGTTTTTCGTAAAAAATAACAAAACGATGTTGGCAGCCTGTGTTTATAGATACCAAGCCATCTGAGAATAAATTGAAATTTCGAAATTTGCATTTCTAAAAACGATCATGTTTATCAATGCCTTATTAAAATTCGTTTGAAAATATGCTTCATTTTAACATTTCTAATTTAAATATTTTCACGACATATCTTGTACTTTGCGTCGGCTTTATGGTTCGAAAATAATGTTGAGAAAAATAAGGAAGATCATGCAGGATCAAAAGCTCGAGCTGAAATTAACCTTTGAACTTCGTTGGTTTTCTTCCAAAACTCAAGTTACATTTCATCAGGGCTTAAAATATTATCAGTGTCAAACACCTTAAGCCCCGCATTTCATAAAGTTCAACTTATTGAGGGAGAATATATTTTTTAATTCGAGAATATTTACGGTCAAAGTCTACCTACTTGGCATAGATTTGCTTGCTAATCGCTTGATAAATCTTCTCAATTTCTCGAGATAATCTGCTGTTCGTTCCGTGATTATTTGGCATAGTAAATTAAAAGTGACACCAAGAATACGCATAAATAGCTCTCGAGAAAGTCAAAGATAAAGTGATAAGAGGAGAGAGCAGAGAAGTTAAAGAGTTAGAGAAATTGCGAAAGAGAGTGGCTAGAAGAGAGATCTGAGAATCGGAGAGGGGCGAAGAATAATGATATTTTGAATGGAACAAGAATAGAGGCTCTTGAAAATGTGATGATAGAAAAATAGCTGTGATTCGATGTCATTTCTTGCAATGAAAAACATGCGAGAAATTGACTGGATTTGCAACTTTTATCCAGAAGAGTTTTATGTAGATTTTAGATATTTTTGGATTAATCAATTTACAGTATCATTTATCTCATTTTGGTTGCAAAATAATAACTTATTAGTGTCTAAATTTTACTGCTTTAAAGACTCGAATTTTCCATAAATAAATTTATCTATGCTGAACTTGAATATCTGAAAGATAATTCCTAATGAATTTTGGGACAGTCATTCATAGTTCAAGGATTGAGAATTTCAAGAATACACTCTTTCTACTTGTTCAAAACTTCTATATAAAGAGAATTCACCTCATTTTTGGTCCATCTAACGTATCTTAGATTATGTTAATTTGGCCAGGCCCAGTAAACAACTGCGTTTTTCATTTGCATGCATAGTTAACTGCTTTCCGTAAATAATATTTCATTTTATTAATTTATCTGTCTTCAAATAATTGTTATGACTTATCAGAAAAAAATGTATTTAAAAAAATGCATTTCCTCATATAGCCATGCAATGGATTAAGATTTTTACTCAATCTTAGTCTGATAACCTCATAAAAATTAACTTCTTCTGTGCTAGATTATCATTATGTTAACTAGTTTTAGCTGGCGCGTATTTCTGAAGTTTGTTGCACCTTTCCCTCATTTCTTTATATTTGCGCAATTTTCAAATAATTTTCGAATAATTGCCTCATCTGCAAATTGAAGGAGGTTATCCCTAACGTCATTGTCAATTTACTTATGTGTTCTGAGCCTATAATTTTATTTATTCTTTTCGATATTTTTGTGAAGATTAACGAAATTTAATTTAGTTTTCCTTGAAGTCTCGAATACTTTCACATTTCTAAAAAATTTAATTTCGCAAAACTTCCTCTATTAGATAAAAAAAAGCGTCGTAACTTGTGCTTTTCTTTGTTTTTTTTCTCCAATTTGCATATTTCAAATGATTACTAATCGTCAAAAATTCTATAGCAGGTGATTTTTGTAGAATTCCATTTACTACTCTTTTTAAGAAAGAATACGGAATACTAGAAGACTAGAAGATTAAATCTAAAGCCAATTACTAAAGTAGTGAGGAAATAAATAATGAAATCTGTAAATATATTTTGAAAATCATAAAATATTTAATAGATTTTTAGTACTATTAGCTTTAGTCATTTTTCAGTCCCGAGAATTTTTGAATCTCGGGTTCTCTAAGATGTAGTCGCCAGTCAATAATCTTGTCTTCCTTATCTCATTTGTGGTGAATGAGCCCTGTAAAAACAGGAAGGACGTTCAGAAAAGTCTTCAGAATTCAAATTCCAACGCTGTTGTGCTTATCTTTTATTTTATTTGTTTTTGCTTATTCTACGTGCTTTTTCACTTTTTTCATGTCTTTGCTGTTCTTATTCATGAGCCTTGAAAGGGTAAGATTCCTAAATTCAGATAAAAAATCTGATGCTTCATTATTTTATTTCTGAATTATCCACTCTCGAACGACTTTAGCACACAGAAATTATTGAGGCATTATTAGCTTTTAACTTCAGATTCAGGTTCAGACATATCTATTTCTTATGTGGTTTGAGTTTTGTCTAATATCTGTTATTTTTCTAAATCTGACACTTTTATCTCAAATGTACCAATTAAGCCTAGACAAATTTGTAATTTGTAAGATGAGTATTTCCATTAATGATCCTCTATTTTTATGTCTTATTACTTTTATGATCTCATTGAGTAAACTCTATTTGACCATCTCTTGGATTCTTCAAATATTTCTGTTCCCTCGAAATTTATAAATTCCACCTATTTCGGATAGCGTTTCCTCTTTCGTTTTTGCATATGCATTGTTTATCCCCTTGTCGGTCTGAAAAAGCTCAAGAATTTCCCCAGAAGAGAGACGAAAATATGCTTTTTAACTTTTGGAGAATTTGGAACTCAGCTGAACGATTTCAGGCTCGGTTTCATTTGTCGCTGAGCACTTTCGAGTCAGAAATAATTCAGAACGTTTCTTTAGAAACGCACGCTAACTTCTGCAAGTATATTAGGCAATTTGAACGCGCTGAGTTTCACCATTTTCATTTAGCGAACCCCGAGCTTTTCATTGAAAAACGGGCCTACAACTCTCAAAAAGTGAACGCAAAACGGCAATTCTTTAGTTCCTTATTGAAGAAAAGCCACAAAATCACGCAGTCAAACCAATTTTCGCATTATTTATGTCTAGAATATTTTAGTTATGTAGGCAAAAATTGCAAATTTTAAATTGTTTAGAAAAATTAGTAAAATATTTAAAGTTAATCTTTGGTTAAAAAGAGTCTACTTTCAAAGAATAGTAAAAGTGATACATTTTAAAATTTTATTTTCGAGCAAAGGTATTTTTATACAAAGACAGAATTTTACATCACAAGATGAAGAAGTTCATTTTCATATGCCTGACCTTATTATGTCATATGAAATCTGTATGATCTCATTAGCGGATCGGGTATTTTCATAAATATTAGAGTATATCATTTTACGTAATATTTTCTGATAAATTCGTGATTTAAAAACATGATGTGCAAAACTTTTCAAGACATTTTTGAACCCTTTTATATCCAGGTGATTTTGAATGTGCCGTTATAAACAAACTATGAGTCTGTTAACGAAAATCGTCTATTTATTGATGAAAATTATGTTTGAAATTTTCCCTATTTTATAAAATTTCCTTTATCAGATCATATTTTTGCCATAGTCACTTCTTCATATCAGTATCAGAAAATCCATTGCTTAGAGATTACATTCAGAATGTGACCCTTTGAAGTGATTGTTAATGCATTCCGGTGCGTCAGAACTTTCATTCTACTCTTAAATTTCGCATAAATTTTGCACTAATATTTTTCTGCTAACTTATGTAAAAACGTTCTCAAGTTGGAATGATTTATGACTATTGGAGGCAAGTGAATCAATTGAAATGAAGATGAAAGCGAAGACTGGAGAAGGTTTGAGGAGAAATAATCAAAATTCACCTCTGAAAATATTATAACTTTCAAATTTCGTAATCTCCTAAATTTTATTATAAATGAAAATTCTCATAGCAAACTATTGAGTATTTTTTATTCCGAAACAACAATTCATTTTTATTTAATCATTTTTCTATAGCTTTTATAAGTCTTATATAGCTAAAATTGAACGAGCAATTTCCGTTCGTAAATTTCCTAAACCACTTTTCTTCTTCTCTTTATTCAGCGTATAGATTTTCACGAAATAATTTCAAAAATCTCAAACTGCATGAAACTTACTCGACTCATCGGCACTCTTCACTTTATTAACACTCCACTTCTCTTCTGCAATCTTAAATCTGTCTATATCCAGAATATCTGCTGCCTTAGCCAAAAGTGGGTGGATATATCGCCTCAGGCATTAGAGCAAGATGCTTACGGAGATAAAACTAAATTTCTCCTACTAGAAAAAAACTCCTCTCGTCTAAATTAACTTCGACTATCATATACACTTTTTCGAATTTCCATAATTTTTAACCGCCTATTTATTTACGCACGGAATTTCTGCCACTTCAACTATAAAATATCCCCAAATCGATTGCGTAAATATACGAAAGATAAGTAATGCTTCAAATGGGTTTGAATAGGTAGGTCTCAACGTTCTATTGCGGTTATTTTTACTTCTACCTTATAATTTTGTCGTGAATAGATTTTTATCGAAATTTTAGACGTCAATTTTAAAAAGTAGTTGCTCATAGAATCTTTGCATTAGAAAAGTGATAGAATTTAATAGGTAAAAGGTTTTCCAGTACTATTTCATATGTAACTATTATAGCTATTTTTCCAGGTTGCCATTTTAGACGATTTTTATAACATAATTTTAACTCAAATTCTTAGAGTTTTCATAATATTTTCATTTTGCAACAAAAATAACATTATCTTCTGCAAGGATAATAGATCACATTCTTTCGATGAATATTCATCTTCTTTAATCTATCCGTATAATATCTAGACGCATTGTCATAATGGGCGTGATTTGTGTATGATGACCGAAAATCTGCATTTTTCAATCTGCCATTTTTGTGCGGGATTTTTGATGTCTCTGAGGATTTGTAGCTGCGCGTCTGAAGTGAGGTCAATGCACAGATCATTGTGAAAGATATCATCGAATAGAATATAAGCAATACAAATGACTGACAGTTAGGGATTATGTTAGTAGTTTTATTTCTATTCTATTAACTCTCGAAATTAAAAATATCATAGATACATTTGTTGCAAATCCTATTATATTATTTGATATTCTAACATCGCTATAATTCAATATATAGAGGTAATCTTACTTGTTATCCATTATCTCTAAATCTATGAATACCATCGATAAAATGAGGTATTAGGCTGATGATTTGTATAGACGAAGGCTTCCATTATTGCAAAGTATCGTTCTGTCTGATATTTTCACTTTATGGATGGTCAAAAAACTATTAGATAACCTGATAAGATTTTTAGCAAATCATGTCTAGATATTCTCCCCATGATAAAATTTAGTGTTCCTTAAAATCTATTATTTTTATTTCTGATTTCAGCATCTTCAACTTTCATATTTCACATATCATATCTTGCATTTTTAGTCCGTGGGAAATCGAAATTTACGTAGCGTCGCGAGTTAGTTTTTTCTAGCCTAAAAATCCAGCAAAAACTGATAACTTATCCAGTTTTTCTTGTTGAATTTCAACTTCCGGTTTAACTTATAATTCAGAAAATTCATTTATTACCTAGATGGGAGTAAGTAGTAGCTGAATCTGAAGACATTTCGTTTCCATTTTACTTTGCGATTCTCTTTCAATTAATTTTGAGTGAATAATTTCTCCCTTCATGTATGAATTTGTCATGAGATTTGCATAAATCATTCAACTTCTTTCGAAAATCTCGAAAGCAGATGTTCCTTTGTTTAGAATTTTGGAGTTTATAAAACCAGAGGATTATTTTCAGATAATTCATCATTTGTCGTAGAATTGAATAATGTTATTTACGTTAAATTTGGAGATACTCCATCATTTTCGACCTCCCAGATTTCGGTATCAATAATAATTCAATTCTTTTTATCTTCTAGCTTGAAAATCAGAAACAAATTTTCCAGAAAAGGAGCCTTTGATGCATTCAGGTGTGTGCGTCTTCAATGATTGCATCATTATTTTGTTTCATTGTGGCGAACTTTCGGTTTTGTTTGCGTTCCTTCGTTCTTCTTCTTCTCACAAACATTCTATCTAATTTATTCAACCCCTCCTTCATTTCAACGTTTGCATGTTTTTTTTGTGCCGGATTTTCTAATACATAAAAAATCTGTTGACAGTAAAATGCGCTGCGAAATTAGATTGTAAAATATTCCACCGAGTTTGCAGCCAATAATATGATGATTATAATTTTGTGAGTATTTCCTTCTCAAAAAATAGGAAAAAGTGAACATAAAAATGGAATCGGGGGCTTTAGGAAATTAAATTCTACAACAATTTCGGAAATATAAAAAATGATTAAAAAGTCGCATAAATGTAGAAGGAATGATATTCGAAAATAATAAATTACATCTTTCGAGTGCACAAAAATTTAGATCATCTAATAAGGTGAATTCTAATTGAGAACTGTCCGCTACATTCGATGCCTTCATATTTTTTGTCTGAACATCTCGCAAATGGATGTTTTAGGATTAAGCGAAAAAGCGCGACTTTTAACTTTTATCTGCAACAGACTACAGCGACTGACGTGCACTTCTCCACACGTGCACTGCTATCATCAGGGAGGAAAAAGTCTAAGAGAATAATAGTTTTTTCACTATTAGAAAATCAGATGCAAACTCTGCATAAAAGAATTGACCAAGTAAGCAAATAGACAAAGTTTCTGCTCATTTATGTTTTATTTATTATTTCGATCATTTCATTGACATAAAATAAAAGTAAACGGGATTTTTAGAAGATGTGTCCTTGTTTTTTGATTTAAAAAGTGGCGCTCAAAAATCTTCAATTACGCGAAATTTCATCGACCTAGCGAATCATGTTTTAATAGTCTGTAATTATGAAGACATGCTTATTTATTTTTGAAATTCATCGTTATGCTTTAGGAAAAATGATGCGTATATATGATTTGTTCATTTCAACCCGAATAACCATTTATACAAAAATACGAATTCATACCTTACTGCTTTGATATTAAAAAGGACAAAAAACAATTTAGAAAAAACGCCCAAACGTTCATTAGAGATAATTACGATGATCCGCTTTTTCTACTAACATTCCTCGAAGGATCATTCTCACGCCTTCTTTTCCTGTCACACTTCTGCTAACGAAACTTGATATTTCCTGCCGCTTCTCATAATTTTTAATGATCTACATTCTATATCCATTTTTAGAAAAAAAAATGCTCAAGCATCTCATCTTACAAATCATCTGATTCTACTTTGATACTGTAATTGATGAGTCATCAAAGTGGATTTTCGCTTCCTTGTAGAATTGATCAGCAAACTACATTACTATCCGTAAAATTAGTCTTTTTTTTACAATTTTAACCTGAAATTTACAAATTATGCTACGATTCGCGAGTAAATTTACCAATTATTGTCAATGATCGATAACTTGAGACAAAATAAACGCTGCACAAATTCGAATATGACACATAGGAATTCCATAATATCAAATTATTCTAATTTCGGTTTTTTTTTCTAAATTAACTACTATAGTTGTTTCTATGTACTTTATTATCGACGTTTGCCTAGTTTTTCGTCAGACGAGTTTAGGTGCTCCTGAATTGTGCAGTTAGTCGTAATGAAGCACAATCGAATTATCTTTTCCATTCTCGTCGCTTTCAGATAATAACTTGGGATGTTTTCTTGTAAACTGAATCACTTACTCGTCTGTTTCTCAACAACTTTTGAAGGACCTTCGGATATTTTTATCCTCAAAGTTATTTTTAATCTTCAAAAATCTAGTCATCTCAAATTACGCTTCTCATACAAATCGACAATAAATATTCACCATAGCATTTTTTCATATCCGAACTTTTAAAATTTTCATTTCAGATTGTCCAAAATTCACGATTTCTGGTGACAATTCATAGGCTAATCGATCAATTTGCCTGATCTTCATGACTCTTGGCTCAGAAATGGCGATAGCCTCTATCGCTCTTCGCAACAATTCATACGCAGTCGCTCGAGACAGAAACACAGACAATGAGAGGTAAGCAGAAAGGGGGCGGGGCCAGGCCAGCAGCGAGATGAGAAAACTGACTGAGAAATATGCGACCAAATTCTCAACACAAGCCATTTGCTCTGCCCTCTGAGGCTGATTTTGATGATCCACTCCGATGATTCCCCGCTCAAATTCGAATTTTCCTCCTCGAACATTTGCTCTAATGACCAAATAAACCGCTCTATTCTACCCATTCGATGCTATGAAACGAGGAATTAGCAATTTCGACCGACTTTTGACCTGCTAAAATGAATAGCACCACGGCCAGCAATGTGACTACTAGAAAAGTGTACGTGAAAGTTAAACTTCAAATTAATTTTGAGTCATTTTTGACCAGGGCGTTAGAAGCGTGCTCTCTAAAAAAATTCATCATCGATTTTGAAAGCTATTTTTTTCTAAAAATTTTGTTATGCTAATTAGGATAAGCTAGAAACGTCATGAGGTAGTATTTAAAATTAGGCAAAAACGTGATATTTTCATTGATTTGATTTATCCAAATTCATATTCTTTGCATTTACATTTTTGACATTTTGAATTTTCACGTATCACAATTTCTTTACCTTTTCACGCTGTAAAAATATCATAATCAGAGTCATCCTTTGAAGTTCATATGGAAAATTCAGATTGATTTTATTTTCAAATTATATGAACTTTCTAAAATTTATTTTCTTCTCTTTGTGAAATCCCTAATTACCTAAAGTGGATTCGTCTTCTGTGTCTAGGTTCAACTCTAATCTATGTACTGCATGAATTTCGAGTTTGGAATTCGAAGCCTCGGAACGGAAGCGAATAACAGAGGTGAAAAAGTGAAAGAGTTAGATGTGAAAGATACGAGATAATGAGTGGAGATGTCATTAGATTCTCTACTCGAATAGGGGGAAAACAACGATGCCTTCAGCCTGTCTTCACCCTGTCTTCTGAAGGCATCGATTATGCGCAATTCTCCACGGACAATTATTCAATTACCATATTATTCGCTGGTTCATATTTCATTAAGCGAAATTCAATTTTTCAACCTTAAATTGATTCTTTTCTATTATTTACTGCTAGCTTGTATCTAAATTGTGCATTAGAGGGTTCTAATGATAGTTGAAATTTAATCCAAAAATATCTTACTCACAAGAAAGTTGATCTTCATGCGTAGTGCATAGTGAAATATGATATAGTGCACATGCGTATATTTGCAAAATCTGATATTCTTCTCACAATTAAAATAGGATGATGATAGACCAATCAGTTTCTTTTTCTGGAAGAGAAATGACTTAGGTTGAATTTTAGATTCAATCATTCTTCCTCGTATTTCAGATCAATGGACTCCGTTAGCGGACTTCCATTAGCGATGCTGTTTTCTCTGCTGACTCTGATCGGAGTTCTGGGGAACCTGATCGTCATTTACGCGATTGCTGGTGACAAGAAGATGCGGTCCTCAGTTATGAACATTCTACTTTTAAACTTGGTAGGCTGATTTTAATCTTTTTTAACGAGTGATGGATGTACAGCTTGGGAGAAATATCGGACTTGGTTTAGTTACTGATACATCTATAAAAGAGATTGTAAGAAAAAGTGTAATAAATTATTGCCTATCCTAGTTTAATGGGAAGATTATTCAAACAAAAATTTCGAAAATTCATGTTTTAGTAATACAAATCACATGAACTCCAACAAGACGCAGGTGAAATTCTTAATGTGAGACAATTTCTTGGAAAATTTTTCTCTAACAAAAACTTGCCACACAGAAAACAAATGAATTGAGAAATCATAATAAAGTACATGACCACGCATAGTTTCTAAAAGTGTATTTGAATTTTCTTGGTACAAGAAAGTACCACCTGTCAAAATTTAATTACATTTCTTATGGGGTTGAAATCTGCAATTTAACCATCGCTTTGCAGCAGCGTAGTCTGATCAATTCAAAAAACAATGAGAATTTGGCATTTTAGAACATAACCCCATCTTAATGCATTTTTAAAGATATCTAACAATTTTTAGTGAAATTCGACGAAAAGTCTTCCTAATAGCAATAACAAAAATAATGAGCTATTTGCAAGTCGCATGAAATCGTGGCACAAGATACAGGGTGCAGAATAATTATGAAGGCACTTATTCGTGTGCTAATTACTAGCGAACTATAATATCAGATAATTTTGGATAATTTTCTAAATTGATTTTAGCATTATGTGACATAATTACACTAGAAACTTCTTTAGAAAATATTTTTATAAACTGAGAGAAAAATTTTTGAAAAATAGTACTTTATGCTTAGCGAATCAAGCTATCTTAGGGATGAAACAATTTTTAATTTTGCTTACTATATCCCCATATTTGATTTTTTCACCCTAATTATACAGCGTGCCTTATGGACCTTTAACAATCATATATCATGGCCCCCAAAATTCATACTTCACAATTATAAACATTTTCTTATGCATTTATGATCTGTAGGCTCCAAAGATTCTATAAAAAATATTTGGAGCCATAGGTAGTACATTTTATGCATATGGCAACAGATAATAAGTGTCTCCATAATTTGTCCGCACCCTGTATAGATGAAATAAGGTAGTGGATGATAGGGTTGGGTTTCTTTTCTCATGCTATTTTTCCACATCTTGCGTCATAATGGAATTGAGATTTACAAACCGTTAAGTGATTTTAAATACTATCAACTTTGACCATCAAAATAACGACGATAAATGAATGAATTAAATATGAGCAAAATTTCAGGCCGTAGCAGATCTTCTCAATTTGGTGTTCACAAGTTCTGAATGGCTGTCCCCAGTCACTTTGGGCACGACCCAATGGCTGTGGCCCGCCTTCCTCTGCTCGGTCTGCAGATATCTCGAATGCGTCTTTCTCTTCACGTCCATTAGCACGCAACTCATTGTTTGCGTCGAAAGGTACCAATTTTCCCCTACAAACCCATTTTCAATGCCTTTTTATTCCTATTTCATATCTGGAAATTTTTAAAAAGAAAGAAATTCGACGTTACGAAAGATCTCTAAAAACTTTTGGAAACTCTCCAAATTTTCGATGATTTGTCAAAAATCTGGATAATTTTGGAAAAATTGGAATATTTCCCATCTTTGACCAATATCATGAGGAAAAATGAAACAGTGCAAAGCACCATTGGATCAGATTTACTTGCAACAAATATCCCACTATCAGCAAAATGCGTTCCGAACGAAATTCTACCTTAGGACATTGCACGCCCGTAATCATATTGGGCCGAACTTTAAAATTAGCCATTTTTCTCAACAACTCTATTCCATTGCTGAAGAATAGTGTTCTAAAACCGGTTGGTGGTAATTCAGATCTCTTTTCATATGTTCGTGAATGTTTAGAGAAACCTATCGCGAGCGCATATGGCAAAATGAATTTGGAGCTTGATTGCATTACCCGAAAAAGGCGCGAAATTCCGTGTTTTATTGATGCAAAATTTCGGAAACATGTAAAATACGGAGAATCCCTCAAATATTAAACAGCTTCGCGTGTTCGATATTTCAACGACAGTATGTTCATCGTTGATTTTCGAAAAAATATAAACATGAGCAAAGAACATTGTCTCATTAAAAATTCGACTCGACCAAAAATTGGCAGGCGCTCAAATTTTCAGAGTATAATCTGCTGAAATTACCTGCATTCTTTATGTGACATTCGTTTGGTGAAATTTTAAATTTGATTAACACATTGCAAACAATGTCTGGCTCTTAAATATTGTTATCTGACCTTTCTATGGTTCTTTAAATTATAGAAAAAATGAGCAAATAAGGAAATGTTAGAATTTCTGTTGCACTCTTTTATGCACTTTATTGCTCGAATAATAATAGAAATTAGTATTCAATATATAGTGAATAAATAAAGGAAATGTCAGAAAATTATGATTGATTTCTTCATTTCAGGTATCTGGCTATCATATATCCACTTAGAGCGCGGCTCTATTGCAGCCGCCCGAATGCGTTCATCGCAGTGCTGGTGGCCTGGGCATTCTCCGCCCTCTTCGCCGCACCTTATGCATACCTCAATTTCTACAAATCTAGCAGTAAGTCGAACTTATCCAAATGCACAAAAATACAGATAAAACATAATCAACTGAAATAGGCGAATTTTTTAAAGCAATATTTAAAATATTTTATCTCAATTTTTACAAATCTAGCAGTAAATGGAAACACATAAAATTAGACAGAGGCGAGTATAAATTACAAAATTTTTTGCAGAAGGTAGATCAAAATTACGAATCATAGATTCTAAAATCACTCTTTTGGAAAATGATATGAATTTCGTCATTTTCTATCTGTTTATTAGGGTATGTAGAATTTAGGTTCGCGATAATTATTTTGCATTGTTTGGAAATAGTTCCTCAACAAAATCAACTTTTAAACCATTTTATTTTATGGCGAATGTTTTTCTTCGAGACGAAAGTTCATACTTCATAATGGCCCATGAATTATGAGCAATGAACGATTTTCATTTGCGTTGTCTATAAGTGAGCACGATAATCATTTCCGCGAAGAATATAATAGTGCGCAAGTAAAATATTTGAAGTAACATATTTTTAAATTTTAGGTGAACAATGCGTGAATCGTGCATCACGATCGCAATGGTGGATGCGCTACAAAATGGCCGAATTCGTCACATTCTACCTCGTTCCTATCGTTCTGATCGTTTGTGTTTATCTAAGGATTTGCACCGTACTATGGGCCAAAGATCCTACTCTTGCCGTGGAAAGTAAGATCTTCATCATGATTTAACACCTAATAATATCCAGGTCCTTTAAAAATTGAATTTCGACCATTAGTTGCGATATGTGTAGAAAATAATGTTAATCAAATAGAACTACGATTTTTAAAATAAATTATTTAAATTAGGCTACTTTAACATGAGACTGCGTGTGTGGTTGCCTTCCCAATTTAGCGACTTTCATCATGAATTCCAAGAACAACGATTACGCAGAACATAAGATTTAGCAGAATAGCAGCGCATCATGAAAAATGTATCAAAGTAACTATCAGATACGCCTGAAGAAATATTTTAATCTTCATATTTTATGCAGAAAATTGACCTAGATGCTAATGTAGTTTTAGTCAGGTTTTTTCCGAGGAAACAATTTTCGTCAATTAAAAAAGTCTCGAGTAATTAGAATTTCTTTTACGTTATGACCTATAAAAGTGGGTGAATTATGCGTAGGAAGGTTTGTTTTAATGCTTTACCATTCACAAAATTCTCGGGGTTAAAAAATTAGCATGAATTTATTTCAAATACTGTTTCTGATCAAATTGCAAAGTTAGCGCTGACGCTAAAGGATGACAATTTTTAAAATCCAAAGGATTATTTGAAATTTGATAAACCAATAAAATTGATGATTTTCAGCGCAACATTTGGAAACGCAGAAAAAGGCATCGGAAAGTTTGAAAACTCGACGAAATGTGGTGAAAATGCTGATCGCCTGCGTTTTCGTCTACTTCATTTGCTATTCCCCAATACAAGTCATTTTCCTATCCAAGTTAGTCCTATTTGTTTATAGTTCGTAGAAAAAGTATAATTAAATTCATTCAAAGTCAATTGTCACTAAATAAAGCCATCAAACATCCAAAATATCGCTATTTTAGGGCCCTTCTAAACGTGACAATTCACCCTCCCTACGAGTTCATTCTAATATTCAACGCGTTGGCTATGACTTGCTCAGGTAATCGAACTCAAACTATTTTCCCATATAAAACTAGTAAAAATCGTGACCCTGAAAGTTCATATGAATTGGAAACTCCAACTTTATAATTCTCTGAAAAATAATATGAAGTTCAAAGTGCCCCTCTCAATAATTAGCAAATTGTAAACCGCAAAATATCGTAACACAGGACATTGCAAATTGTCAAATAATACGAGGAAGATATCGTATCTTATCACTTCCTCTATCTATTCTGCTTATGCTCTATGTTATGGATGTTATTCGGTTCATAAATTGACTAAAAATTACGATTTTCTTAACAATGCTAGATTTTAGCCTCAAATCCTCTGCTCTACACGCTATTCTCTACCAAATTTCGCCGTCGTCTGCGTCATCTGTTGTTCTGCAGCAGAGACTCGGGCTTTTTCTCGAAGGACTTCTCACAGGCCTCTCCCCGACCGACTCAAATCACCAATTACTACGCGCTCAACCAGGGAACCACTACCTACTACACCAACAATAATAACTCCCCGACTAAATGTAATGGCTATGAAATGCAGTGATATTTTCAAAATAGAAAATCGTACTTTTCACGCCCTAACAAAATTATGCTTTGAAGGAAGTGAAATAAAATGAAGTCAGCACGGAAAGTTGCGATTTTTTCTTCATACACACTAATTCAGAATTCCGAACTTCGCCAAAACATAAAGTTTGTTAATCCGTGATTTTCAAACTTTTCAATACCATAATTAGCATAGTTTAGAACCAGTTTATGCCCTTACTTTCCAAATAATTATGGAGACCAAATCTATCTAACTTCATAATATTAAGATTTTCATTTTCGGGTCAAATGCTAAAATTATTATAAAGTAAATATAAAATTCCCTATAGAATTGTTATTTTAAAGCTCTAAAATAGTAATTTCCGAGTTTTTTTTCTGAATTATTCTCTAAAATTTCATAAAAAACGATTTCGAAATTTATAAACTTGCACAAATATTTTATGCGATCTCAGCACATTACGCGGGTTGTTCGGATACTTCATAATCATCAATATAAAATCCAATAAATCTTATTTATTATTTCGTCCATTAAAAACAAAAGAATGAAACCAATTTAAATTTTTTCTATGAACGAAACGAGAAAATCGACGCAAATTTGATGCACTTGAATAAAAGCCCCCTAACAACTAGAAATGAAAGCAGAAAAAGAAAGGAAATTGAAAAATGAATAGATAAAATAGAGGCCCGTTATCGAGAAATTGAACCGAAAATTGGATATAAGTTTACTAGATTTTAAAGAAACTTAAAAAAAAAAGAAAAGGGGGAATAAAGGGTATTTGAAAACACATGAAATAGACGACATAACTTGTAAAATATAGCTAGAAAAGGCGATTTTCGAGAATTTTTTTAATTTTATTTCACAAGTATGTATATCAGTACATCATATGTTTCTACTTTTCTAAATTTTGAAACAATTGAATAAAAGCGATACCACTTATCAGAATTGATGACGTTGGCTCTGGAGCAAAGGGTATTGACTGTAGAACACGAAAGAGGGGAAGGAAACATTGAACGGAAAACGAGAAGAACTTGAATGACTTGGTGATGATGTTCTGCACGCATGGGGCTGAAATTAAACAATTTTGTAAATATACAATCTTTGTAAGTGTTTTTAGAAAAAAATACTATTTTCACTATCGACTGCGGTTTTCTATCTTGTCAGAAGATATTTCTTCATCATTTACAAAAAAATTTTGAATATCTAGGAAAGACGAATGCGACTGAAGTTTTCTTAAAAACGCGTCACATTTCATCGTCTTTGAACATCGATTGAAGAATCAGTGAAAAATCGAATGATTCATTTCCAAATGATGAAAATTCGCTTATTTTTCAGCTGATAATGATCAATTTACGTACCCGCTTTACTTGGGCGCATCCTTTCTCTTCTGCTCACCGTTCATCGCGTTGTTCACAATCTTCCTGAAATCACAATCATTGTTATTTCAACTTTAAAGTTGGGTTCAAGTGTTGCAAATTTCAGAAAAAAAATTCTCGAAATAACATTTTTTTCTTTTGGTTCTAGTCTATTTTTGGGGAATGTCAAATAACGAAACTTTGAAATGCATTTCATTTATTAAAAAAGTATTCAATTCAAATTTTTAATTTCCCAACAAGTAGACTTTAGCCTTGGTTTAAATAATTTGCGAATGAGTGTACCTGGTGTCGTCCCCGGCATGGTGCTTGTGCTCCGCCTGCTCGGCCTTCGGACGCTTGCCGTGGGCACCCAGATTGTCCTAGAAAATAATTTTTATTGTTTCTAAATTTTCAAGAATCATTGAAATGAATGACGAAAGCTTATCCATCTCTCAAGATGAACAATTTGATAGACAATTTAGTTTTTTCGCAGCGTCACATCACAACAAAATAGCGTGCACAAAAAAACGGCGTTTCTCTACCCTTCTCTAGCCCTAGTCTATTTTGCCCGATCGAGACATCGCGACAAATCCAAATCGCCTGTTGATAACGAGTTCCTTCAATCTCTGTACGTCTTGGTTCAGCAACATCAACATTATTTACGTTGAAATATCTTAGCAAAGTCTTTCGCCTTTTCAGTTTTATCGAAACGTTCCAGATAGCAAGATGTTTATCTTCCCCTCTTTTCAAACACATGATTATTTACAATTTAATTTTTTGAATATGAAATGGAAGAAAGACTCACGGGACCGCCAGTCTTCTCGTACTCGGCAGCGAGTTCCTCGGCGCTCTTTCCAGTGCTCGACATCTCTTTGATCTTCGGTTGCGGGGAAGCGCTTCTTGATCGCAAAGTTGGCTCTATAAAAATCATACATTTTAAATTTCCAAAAAAACGCAAAAGTCAACAAAATTTTCTCGGCTGCCAGAGTTTTCAAACGAAACTGTCAATTATAAAAAAAAAAATTGCCATGAAGTGAGACAAAACAGGCGAGATGCGCGTGGTTTGATAATTTTTTCTACGATCATAGGAGCGGGTTTTTGTCTATGGAAATTGGGAAAAGAAACTCGCAAACAAGCAGAAACTGAAAAATAGACGGAAAATAGGAATGATGAGAGAAAAGACAGTTCAAGAGACGGAAAGACAGACTGAAAGAGAGAGAGACAACAGGGCAAATTGGAAGGGGAATGGGAATGGCACAAAGCGATGCGGGCTGAACGATCGATAACCACTGCAAAATAGGAAATCGAGGAGCAGGAATTGGAAAATTCAAAATATCGATCTTTAAACAAATTTTCGAAATTCCTGAAAAATCGTTGAGATCAGAATTTATGCTCGTATTTTTCACGCTTCCGGCAAGAAAATTGATTCTTTCAAAATTCAAATCAGGGAATAAAAGGCCAAAATGGAAATGTTGGTGATTTTTGAGTGACATAAATAAAACTGACATTGACATCATAAATGAGAGCGAGAAAGAGTGGAAAAGAGTTAAAGAAAAAAGGAAGAAACGGGGCAAACAAACAGCGATCACGTTTTGCTGAAAAGCACACGACCAAAACATTCGAGAATTT
>LIAE01006808.1:47043-94783 GCA_002287525.1 Diploscapter pachys | reverse complement strand
GGGGAAGAGTGCTCCTGGAGCCCTTGACTATTCTGGGGAGCAAGAGAGTGCTCTCTAGCTTCGTCTGACTTCTTTTTCTCTCAAACTCAAATACTATCTTTTCTTGTTATTTTTCTTTAGTTTTCTGCCAAAGACGACCTAAATCGATAGGCATGCACGGCTTCATGCTCCTCTTTCTTTTCTCTCTTCTCTCTCCCATTCTCTCTCGAGCTTTAATTATATCTTCTACACTTAACCTTATATCGGCGAAAGCATCTTGGTTTAAATCCTTTTAACAGTCTTTTTACTAAAAAACAAAAACATTCTAAATTTATATCTTCACCGGGTTTTTATTGAAATTCAACGGAACTTCATTGGTTATATTTTAAATCCTCGATAAATTTCATAATTATACCCTGCCCTCAGCCTTTGGCGCGGGCAGGGTGCAATTACCTTTGTTATTTATATTTTTAATTTTTAGGGCCCCGAAAACTTCGGGTAATCATGCCTCAAGAGGGTGAATTGATCACTCCGACATCTTCCGGTCCGCAAAGGGGCGTCGTGAACGAAGGCGCGGATTGCGCGGACCCACCCGATAGCTTATACTCGCATGAAAGCGGCGGGGTGGAAAGACCTTGGTGGCAGAGGTAGTTTTTTTCCTTATTTTGACAAGTTGACCTTGATTTAAAATTCGTCATTTCTATTTACCTTTCTATGAATTATTATATACCATAGAAAGGCTGATCTTCACCATTTCAGACGCCTATTCGTCCAAGAGCCCACCCTATTCGGACCTTGGGATGGCGTTTTTACCACCGTGATGCTGAACATTTTTGGAGTCATCGTATTTCTGCGAATGGGATGGATAGTGGTGAATTTTCTGTGATTTTACAAGGGCAATTGAGAAATGACCGGGAATGATGCGTGAAGATGTGAGCTATCTTTCCCACCACACTATTTCTTCCTAATTTCCTTCCCTCGCCTATCCCTAACTATAGCGCGCACATCATCACGTCATTTCAACAATTGCCTTTAAAAGTACAGTAATACAGTAATTTAAAAATAAATATATTTCAGGGAACCGCTGGAGTGGCTAATTCAATTTTGCTGTTGATAATTTGCGCTTCGCTAGCTCTGATTAGTGTATTTTCAGCAATAGGAATAGTGGAAAGGTGCCAAATTCAGGTGCGCAATTTAAATATGCTTTGAAATTGGCCCATTTCTTAAGACACGGCCTTATGTTCTTTATGGCTAGGCTTTAGCCCCGCCCATCTGCAATCTTACTGCGCCGCTGTGTATCTCCGTGCAATCGCGCAACAGATTTTGGCAATTGAGCAAGATCATTCCTCGTTTTCATTAATTCACATTTTGAACGGTCATCCATTTCCTCTCCATTTTCAAAGGCATTTCTTTTCTTCGAGCGTAATCACAGAACGCTACGAAAGCATGGAATTTATAAGGCCGTGAAGAAAGATCGACTTTTTTCATTTTTACCGATTTTTCAATCTCTTTTCTAGGAAAAGCATAGATATTTTTAGAACGGTGGCATCTATTTCCTGATATCTCATGTTTTGGGAAGCCGCATGGGAGGTGCTGTAGGTCTGATCTACGCTCTGGGTCAGGTACAGGAAAAATCGATGACGACCCGAAAATTTGATGAATATTCTAATTTTTAGGCGGTAGCTACAGGGCTAGTAGCGGTGGGTTTTGGGGAATCTGTAGCGCATTTGCTAGGCACCGAAAGTCGAGCCATGGTCAAGGCTGTCGCGATTATAACGATCATAGTTTTGACAGGTATTTCAAAATTCGAGTTTTTGGAAAGGTCACCCTTTAGAGTTCTTATCAATCAATACAATTTAATTTTCAAAGTGAATAATATTTGAAACAGCAAAAAAATCTCTAAAAATTTTATCGATTTTTTGAAAGTCTAGTATTTCAGCGGTAAACACGGCTGGTGTATCGTGGGTAGTCCGACTGCAAATTGTGCTATTATTCTGTCTCGGTTTAGCGGTACTGGACTTTGTACTCGGCGCTCTTTTTACTTCAAATCCAGGTAAAAACAAATTTCAATTCCATCTTTCTAGCCGGAAATTCTCTCGCCGTCTTCTGACGATATAGCTGATGTTTTAAATTTAAAATTAGCATAAAATTTAAGCCAAAATATACATTTTAGAAAGATTACAGTATTTGTTTTGCAGATGAGCACGTATTCCGATGGAGTATGCAAAGACTGCGTGAAAACGAACAGCCCAATTATTTATCCGTAAATTGCACTCAATTCAACAATCAGACCACCACCGTACTGCCTGCATCATCGTTTTTCACCGTCTTCGGCGTATTTTTCGCGAATTTTCTGGGAGTTTTGGCAGGTCTGAGCATTTTCAACACATTTTTAAATTACGTGGCAATTCATAAAAGTAGTGAAACTTTGTTAACATTTATAATTGTTCTTACTTCTTTTATTCTATAATAATTAAAATTTGAAAAAATGAAAAATTTCAGGAGTAAACATGTCGGGAGACCTGAAAAATCCACACGAAAGTATACCCCTCGGCGAAATTTCCGCGGTTGGCGTGAGGTAGGCCCAGAAGAACATTTTGGGATCGTTTAAAAACACAATTTTAGCTCCACGATATGCTTCATTTTCATCATGATTTTGGGGTCGACATGCCAAAGAATGGCGCTTCTTTGTGATAATATGATATCGGAGAAGGTGGGGTTGTACAAAAATTTCAAAAGGGTAGAAGTTTTTATCGTTAATTGGAGAGCAAATTCGATATAGTCATTCCGCAGCAATTAGAAACCGAATTTGGAGGAGCGAAATAGTGAGTCGCGTAGAAGAGAAACGAGAGGGACGAGTAGCGTGTAATTAAAAAAAAATATTCGACGTATTTTCTCTCTCATAAATAATATAAATGAAAAGTGATTTAGGTCGCCCTAACTGGGATTTTCTTCCTGCTAGGTCTCTACATCTGTTCCCTGTCATCGACCATTGGCTCCCTGCTTGGTACACCTAGGGTTCTGCAAGGAATCGCAGCCGATGGTATCATTCCGATTCTAAGACCGCTGGCTCAGGGGGTGAGAAGTTTAGAAATTTCTCGCATTTCTTATGCTTTGATACTCTGGATATTTGAAGTTATTATTATTATTATGAAAAAGTTGATCTTCATCAAGTTTCATCGAACAATTTCAGGTTGGACCCAATGACAATCCACTTTTCGCTTGTTACGTCCTAATGGGAGTGGCTAGCGTCTTCGTATTATTGGGAGATTTAAATCGACTGGCTATTCTATCAACAATGCCATTTTTGATCACCTACGCATTTGTCAACTATTCGTACGTTTCCCTAGCGATGAGTTACGATTTGGCGCATGTCAGCGAGGCGACGTAAGTATTTTTTAATTCGTAATTTTGAATAATAACGTTTTTTTTCTTCAAAAATATATATAATTTCAACCTTTATAAATAACTCTATAAAGCCTAAATTTTTACAATGTTCTTAAAATATGACTATTTTAACTACGATTTTCTTCACTAAAATACACGATTTTTATAACGCCCTAAATAATATCGCTATTTACAATTCTAATGATTTCCTTCTAAAAATTGCAATTTGTTACAGACCGTACTCTAAATTGATGACGTTGTCTAAAATTCAGAGCTTCGAATCTGCCGACATATGGGTCAACACCCAAGGGTGACTTGGATGAACTATTCCCGGAGAGACGGACCGTGACGATAGAATCTGGAGCTCAGGACATCGTGGGTCAGCCCGCCACTTGGTGGTCCATGTTCAGCAATCGATATATCGCCTTCGTTGGGGTAGCCTTGCTTATTTCTATTTAAATTTAGACATTAGGGGCTCAATTATAACAATAAAAATTGTAAATAAGATCATATGCTAATTTGAAAAATGTTTAATTTAGGAGCCAAATTATTTTTAAAAATCGTGAAATGATCTAATTTTAAATTTGATTCAAGTCGTTATTCTTTTAGAATTGGAAAATTAGTCTCCATTAAGCGATTTGAAATGTTAAAGTTTATCTAAGTTTTTTTAAAGTAAAATTTGAAAACATTTACTTTGAACTTTTAATATTTAATTTAGTTCTTGGTAAACCTATTAATTCTCTTCCTGATCCACTTTTGGTTTGCGGTAATTCACTTCGCCGCATTAATAGCCCTCTACTATTACATCGGGAGAGTATGTCCCTCTTGTAGTCCAGGTATATTCGAATTACCGTAGTCCTTTTAAAACTATCATAATTTTAGGAGTCTCAACATTTTCCATCCCCCATATGTTTAGAACTGCATTTTCGAATGTTGAGAATATCGGGGCGAGTTCTGGAACTCAATGCGTTTTACCGACGGTAAGGGATTTCATATATCCGAGGATTTTCATATATCTGGAATTTCATATTTCTATTTTAGACATCACTATCATCCAACGTCACCACAGCCCAACAGAACTTGGAAAATTCAGATTACCAACAGAGAAAGCCCTACCATCATGCTGAACACGTTACAAATCAATTTGATTAAAAAATCGATATTTCCAAATATCCTTATCACTGATATATATCTCATCTTTATCACTGCTAATATTACCCTATTGGTTTTTTTTCGGTGTTTTCCTCTACTCTATCAAAATAATATCGATTTTAGACTAAATACAGGAAGTATTTTCGAGAAACTTGTATTCTTTTCGCTAGAAATTTTAAATAAATCTATCGAATTGTTATTCTAACAAGTTCTGGAAAGAAAACAAATCAAGATATTTTCCTCGCCAAGAATATTTAAACATTTTAGAAATAACGAATTTATTCATTTTTATAACAACAAACGAAAGGGAAAAGTTGAGAAAAAATCAAAACAACGCACATCTTTTGGGGGGTTTTCTGGAGGCTCTTCGAGCGAGAAAGCAACTCAGATATTCGACGGGTAGAGAAGCTGAAATAAAAAAAATTCACTACTCTTTTCAAATTGCTAAACTTCAACTTCAAGAATGTCATTTTAGAAATCGGCAAAAAAACATTTGTTTTCTCTTCGTTTTTCTAAACAAAGTAAACGAAAATTCTTCTCCATTTTCTAAAAAAGAAATAAGCTTTTAAAAAAATTCAACTTACGACACGAATTCGCTTTCCCATGGCGTTGGGCGGGAGGTTGTGGTGAAACTTGGCTCGAACCGTGCCACCGCTGCCGTGCACGCGCGTCACGCGGCCCCAGATCGCTCGGGTGCGCGAAGCCACCGACTTGCCAGGCTTCTGAATTTTTAAAATTTAGTTCATTTTATTTTGAACAGACTTCTAAAAATCGAACATAATGAAATTGGTTTGGGGAAGTGTATACTAGTAATTATTTTTTTATTTATATAAAAAAAAAAATATTGATTCATTTTATTGAACATTGAAAATGGTGATGTTTTGATAGATCGATTTTTGATTTTTCTTCAATTAAAGAACAAATTCTTACAGTGACTTTCTTGTGAGCCTTGTACAGGTAGCAGGCGCGCTTACCGACGTAGAAGTTGGCTGCTTTCTGAGAAATTTATTTTTTAAAAAGTCCCATTTTTTAGTTTTCATTTTTCAATAGTTTCAGACAAAATAATAATCATCGAAATATCGAAAGTTAAAAATTAAAAAAAAAAAAAAAAAAAAAAATAGTGAAATCAAGATTTGAAAAAAAATTCCCGAACCTGGTCGAAGACACCCTCGAGCTTGAGGAGCGCGGTGTGCTCCTGCTGCTGGTGGTGGTTGCGGCGGTAGCCCGTGAACACACCTTTCACATAGAGGCTGAAAAAAAAAAAAAAACAACTATTCAACTCTTTAAAATAATATATTCTTGGGCTTGATTATATAAAAAATTTAGCATTTTTAATGAAAAGAATATTTAAAGAAAAAAAAAAAAAAGTATCTAGAAGAAAGATAAACTTTTGCAAAAATGTTTTCATTTTTTTCCGGAAAACTTCAAATTTTACCGTCCGGCCGGCCTCGGACCGGGCTTGGCAGCAGATCTCTGTGCATCAGCCATTGCGATTTACCTGAAAATCAAGAAATTAAAAACTCTACAAATCGACGGAAATTCGGCAATTTCAAGACGCGCTAAACCAAGTGAAAACATGAAATTCCGATAAAAATGAGATAGTTGCCCAATCACCCAATTTTCGGGGTAATTACCCGAGATAATTAGGGCAATTAACGGAAATTAAATCGAGAAAGAGGAAGAGGAATCGATTTTGGGCCGAAAATAAATGCATACGCTTGTCCGGCGTTTAGCACGTTTCGCATTCGAGCGCAGTTGCCGTTTGTTTTTATTCTCTCCCTTCGACCCGTTGTATTTTTCCATTTTTCCTTGATTTTCGTGAAATTTGTTGACATTTTCCTGGAGAATTGTCGTAATTTTGTTCTAGAATTCTGAAAAGGGCACCACTCTATCAGAAATACGCTCTTTTCCGCTATCTTGTTAAATTGAACAGAAATATGGCCCACTGTAGTTGCCACCCTCTGGTAGCTCCCACACCCTCTTTTTGGAAAATAGCTGGGGAAGGATGAAAGGGTGGGAACTACAAGGGACCCAAAAATATTGTTCTAGAAGAAGTAAAATGGACGTTCCTGGTCGTCTGAGGCCGGAGGACGCTGCTAGTTCTGGAGGGCGTCAGAACGCCTCGCTGGATTCGATCACGACCAGGAAGCCGGTGCGGCCGAATTTCGCCGAAGACGTTTACGGTGAGAAAGGTGATGTCCCGGAAAAGTCAGGAAAAACGCCCCCGACGTCATCTAATTTTGACTCGAACGATTCGGCGTTCGAAGACGAGGGCGTAGTTAGCTATTCTGAATCGCCTCTAGCTCAACGACGCTCTGCTAATTTATTAAAGCTACAACAGCTCAAAGGTACAATTATTCAGAGATAACGAAAATTGTAGTTGTAGTTAGAAATAAAAGGCTTTCTGTAAAATTTACCAGTTCACTATGATCATGTATTTGTAAAATTCACCAGTTTTTTTTCTTTTCACAGCACTACCTGACCATTCCTAGTGAGCTTAAAGAAAAATGATCATTGTGAGCTGGAAAATTACAGGAAACCTGGGAAAATATGTCTCATCGCCATCAGACGTTGCGCGACGTTTTCGAACCACGCGCGCGCAGTAATCGCATAAAACGAAATAGTGTGCCTTATCGAAAGACGAAAAAGAGTATGTCTTCTCTTCGTCTCTCAAAAATATCCACTGTTTCATTTCATGTGGAGTTAACCACATGCGGTTCGAAAACGTTGCAACGTCTGCTCATCATTTTAAACGAATTTTTTTATTTAAAGAAGCCGCACAAGGAGTCGTTATTCCAAGGGCGGACTCTCTAGAAATGTGGCACGAATCCACAACCGATCTGGATTTCGTCTATGCCGACGCGGACTGCCTTCCAAACGAGCTAGCCGAACTCTACTCCTATTCGGAAATGGAGGATTTCGCCCAGAACACTCAGTGCTGGAGGGAGTACGCTGATAGGTGTGCATTAAAACCGTTTTTCAAAGGAGCGCACTTGTGAATGTTTTAAAACGAGGTTTTCTCGGAAATTTAAAAGTTTATTCTGACCGTGATTAGTATCAAGCTAATCCTCATGGTATGAGCAACATGTTGGTACAAAATTTGGACTGCAGTAGCCATAAAATGATCGATTTTATGCTAATTTTTCTAGAAAAGACATCGACGCTCCCTATTACTTCTCCTCACTCCCACTGGCTAAGAAACAGTTCATCGTGAGGGATCTGAATGCTCGTCTGGAATCCGCAGACCCGAACATCCGACTGAATTCCGCCAGGATCTTGCTCTATTTTTTGCAGGTCAGAAAACAAATTAGCAAAAAATGGTAAAGTTACCTTTGTGGTATTCATTTTTCAAATTCGATACCATTTAGCGTATTCTAAAAACGCTGAAATTATGATTTTTTATCAGGTTGTTGGCCAAGTCCCAAAAATAGTCAAGTTACCATTCTCTATACCATTTAAAGTTGCCATTTTTGGTAGCAATGTGTTACCAATTTTCAGGGCGCTCCCCTGGATTTCGTAGATGAAGACGATGGCGGGGATTTGTCGCCCTCCTCCTCGGCTCCGCCCACTTCTCCCCCCGAATCGGTCAACAAAGGCACCGGCCTGCATGAATCCGACTGCGTCTTCAACGGGACGAAGAATGCGTATCTCCTCTATTCGCTCGGAAGCTATCAGGTGGGCGATAAAGAAAATCTCCGGATATATGAAATCCACCTTTGAAAGGGGAGATATATTAAATATCTTTTTTTATTTTAAAGAAAGCTATATGAAATCCTTTCTAAATTGAAAGATAGCAAAATATTCCCCTTTACTTATGATTTTTTCGGGATATTTGAAATTTGATTTTAGAGGATATATAAAATTCGAATATATGAAATTCGCTTTTTAATCTCCACATGTTTTGAGGCTCTTTCCGGCATGCTCCTCACCGAAATGCGCGTCCCGTTCGACAACGGACTGGGGGGTCACTCGCTTGACGGTCGACTCTCTAAGGCCTCCTCGAGGGACAGCAGAAGTGCTAGTAATGCGGATTTGTCGGATACAGGTAGGGGAATATATTAGACCCATGTTTAAAGTGGATATATGAAATGCTTTTCAAGAGACATGAGTGTTTTTCTGATAGAGATTATGAAATTTAATTTTCAGAAAAGAAATTCGGCCGGGCCGCTACGTTGGCAGACAATGAGTCCTTGAGGATCACGCTGGCCGCGCTCTATCACATGGTCGAATTGATCAGGAACAGACACATTGCCGGGAAAATTCAAACCGAGCAGGGCGACGTTCAACATCTTCAGGAGCAGTTTTTGCTTGAACTGGGTAATTTTACGTTCTTAAAATTTGCTTTGATTTAGAAAAAATTTTCTGCATTTTTCGATGAAAGTACGAAGCGTGCTACCCTATGCATAAGTGTTTTTCCAAGTTAAAAACTTGTCCCTTTTCCAGAAGAGCCCCTGGAGTTCGTGGGTCAGCCCCTTTTGGTGGTGCTTTTCGAAATGATGCCTCCTTTCTACGGTGGCACTTCGCCGCATTTTCCGATTAAAAAGGTGAATTTGAAGTTTTAAAATCTGGTTCCTTATATTTTTTATTTCTTTCAAAAATAAAAAAAAGCATTTCAGATTCTCCTCTTAATCTGGAAAATTCTTCTTGCCACTCTCGGCGGTTGGGAGGAATTGGCTCTGGAAAAGGCCAACAAACGGGCTTCCACCAATCTGCCTGTCGTTGAGGACACCATCATGGTCGCTACGAACATGCCGAGCACGCAGTTCAATGATGGAGAGTCGGGTAGGGATACATGAAATCTGTTAAGTTGCATCCTGAAGAAAGATATATGAAATCTCTTCTCTAGTGATATTAAATCTCCTTTTTTTAAAAATATATATGAGAAATTGGATATATCAAATCTCCTGGATGTACGAGATCTCTTCCAGGAGTCCGAATGGCGATCCGAAGAAACGCTCCCACGGCGAGAATGATGTCTCGACAAATGGCCTGCGCTCAGGCAGAAGATGGCAAGGAGGACGACGACGTGGACGCTCAGCCAGGCGAGATATATGATTTTTTGGATATATGAAATTCATTTTTTAAAAGAGGATTTATGAAATCTCTTTCTTAAAGGAGATTATATGAAATGTGCATATTTCAGCAGTCGCTTTTGATGATACGGAAGATCGGAGCGCTACGGGACAGTGCAGACAAGTGAGTGGGGATAAAACGCCGAGAGCCGGCTCACCGACAATCCAGGAGCCGCCCAGGAAGAAGTTGCCTTGGTAAATTTGTTTCCAGGGTTGTAAATGTTTAGACACGCGCATAACGAGATAGTGTGTCTTTTCGGAAGAGAGAGAAGAGCATTCTCTCCAAAAGACACTATCTTGTTATGCGTTTGTCTAAACATTTAGTCCTGATTTTTTGCAATACCTTTTTTTTATTACAGGAAGTCCAAGATCAGCCAGGCAGAAATCGAGGCGTTCATTCAACTTCAAAGGTGAAATTTTAATGTAGCTTTTTCGATTTTTTTTTCTGAAGAATTAAAAAAATATTTACTGGGTTTTTATTGCAAAAAAAATTTGACTGATCCAAAACTTTGCAGGGAGAAGTATTTCCATTACGTTTTGCCCGGTGACTCGGCTTCCCTGTTCGGCTTACCACGTCCCATCCTCGCCTCCATCAATATTCAGGTAGTTTATTCATATTTTGGGGGATATTTTATTTTTAATGTGCAAAGATTTAGAAGACTCACCTCTACACGTCGATGAGCGAGATTCAGGTGAACATTGAAAATTTTTGAAATTCAATTCCTCACTGAAAAGCTTTTTGTGAAAATAACATATAAAGAAAAAAGCGTCTGATTTTTGGAAATATTGAAATTTAAAAATAAAACAAATAAAATGAATAATTTTCAGAGAAAAGACGATGAGGACTTGAACCGTTATCTTTTTTCGATGAAGGAGAAAATCGAGGAGTCGAAAACCGAGTCTCTGTACAAACACCTCCTGCCCAAACTGACCGAGTACACGGTAGCCTTGCTGAAAGTCCTGCTCGCGGCTGCCCCTTCGAATAAAGTGAATTTTTTAATCGTCTTTTTTCTCGAAAAAAATGTTCGTTTTTATGCTATTTTTTTCTAAAAATGTCAGAATATCAAAGTTTTTTTGCAAAATTCGAATATTTTGTCGCATCGTTAAACTTCCTTTAAGATTGAACGTTTTCTATAGAAATGACGAATTTGAAAAAAAAAAACATATCTTCAAAGAAACCTTTCTTAAAAATGAATAATTTAGGCCAAATCCGAAACGCTCAACATTCTGATCGACGTGCTGACGAGCGAGCACGAAACGAGCGACATTCTGTCTAATTCGATGAGTTTGGACCGATCCACCAGCAATCCCTTGGAAGATGGAGTGCGCTTGGCGATCGACATAAATCGGCATAAGGAGGTAACAACAAAAACTAGAATACCGTAGTTCTAACATGCTAATTTTTATTAGTTACCTTTTGTTGCATTTTTTTCGTTTTTTTTTCTGAAAAGAAGATTTTGTAAATTGCTATATTCTTGAAAATTTATGTGATTTCTTTTTATAAATTCAGTTTGATTTCTATTCTAAATTCTATTTTTTGTCATTTTCAGATCATCGTCAAAGCCGCCTCGGCGATTATGATTCTGATGATCAAGCACTTCAAGTTGAATCACGTCTTCCAATTCGAGTACATCTGCCAGCATATGGTAAAATTCGAATTTTTTTTTTAAATTTAAGGATTACGGTATTTATTCTAATTTCAGGTGTACGGTAATGGGATCCCTCTGATTCTGAAGTTCTTGGATCTGCAGGTGGTGAGGCATGTCCAGTCCAGACACGAGATCTATGCCTACAACTATCCGCAGTGCATCCTTCATTTTGTTAGGAATGGAGGTATTGTTTTTGCCTCGATTTTCTTAAAATTTATATGAAGTTGGAATTTTCAGAGGAGTGGCCAGTTCTGAACGCGGAAAACGTCGAAGAAACGACGGTGGCGGCGAAAAATGCCGTGTTTTGCCGCTGGAGAAACCTCTTCGCCCTCATCAATTTGACTAGGTAGATTTATTATTTTTCAAAAGATGCTCTCTCTCTCTCTCTTCAAACAAATTTTGATCTGTTTTTGAAAATGTTAGGCCCTTTTTTTAAAAATGTGAACCTCTTTGCAGGGTTCTGAACAAACTCGTCAAAAACAAGCCCTCTCGAGTGATGATGCTGATGGTGTTCAAATCCGCTCCGATACTCAAACGAGCCCTGAAAATTCGATCGGTAGAAATTGAATTTTCAATTCAATTTATTTCCGCTAAGACCTCGTTTAGTTGTTGCCCTAAGTGTGTGATCCTTACCCTTTAGTAGTTTTCATTTTCTTTTCTGAAAAATAGCAATTCGAAGAGAAAAAACTACAAGAGGAGGGTAAGGGTAATTTTAGGGATAAAAAATACAAGAGGACTAAATGAATTGTTTCAGGGGATCTTCCAACTCTACGTTCTGAAGGCCCTCAAAATGCAGTCGCGATATTTGGGCCGGCAATGGAGAAAAAGCAACATGGATATCATGTCCGCGATCTACAGTAAAGTCAGGCATCGGTAAGATTTGTTTTTTTTTTCGAATTTTTCAGATAAATTTTGTTTAGTTTTATTTTTAAAAAATAATTTTTATTCTCGACTTTTTGCAGATTAACTGATGACTGGGCGTTTGCGAATGAAATGAGGAAGTCCTACGACTACCACAATGAAGAGTCGGAGCTGAAGGCTTCAGTAGAGCGCTTTCATTCCAGGTAAACAGAATCGGAGGATTACGTTAATTTTTCTGGAGAGGATTGTAATCGTATGTTTTTCCAGAAGGTACTCTCGCCTTTATCCCAAACTCGCCGTCGACTTTTCTGATGGACCTCTGCCCGGAGATGACTATTTGAATAGGTCAGAAAATGTTTGACCCCTTTTCAACATTTAATCTCTTTTCAAAATTTGTAATCTCTTATTTTTAGAGTGGACCCAAAAGAGTTCTTGCCAAACGATGTTTCCGTTCATTCGGTGATCAGTGCGGCTAACATTCATCTGGGAGCAAGGTAAATTTTATTTCTTTAAAAGCTTTTAATGCTGTTTTTTTCTGAAAAAAGAAAAGATCTCTTTTCAGGTTCAAGAAAAACTATGAAATGTGGATGGAAGAAGAGCTAATTCGGCGCCAGGTCGACTGGGACAAACTTCTCGAAAACACCCAAGGCATCTGCAATAAATGACATTCTAAGAGATTCGAAACTTTTGATCTCTTTCGCGGAAATCTAGGAATGATGATCTTTGCAGTTATATTATTTATTTATTGCGCTTTAAGAATGGAAGCAATCACCAATTTGTATTTTAGGTCATACATCTTTTATCTTATGTCATAGTCTCAGAAATAAAATTGAGGATTTTTAATTCGTTTTTTTTTCATTTTTGGATTTCACATCTGTTTTTGCAGCTAGATATCTTCCGAAAATTGATTCTTTTTCTTTTTTAATTTCAACACTTTTCAGATTTATGAAAATCGCCTGGAAGCCGGTGAAAAATGTGTGTGGACTTGCACAGATTCGGTAAGATTTGGAAGAGAAAGCGGAAGAATTAAAAAAAAAAAAAACAACAACAACAAACGAAAAGAATAAATGTTCAGATTCATGAATGTCTGCCATACGGGCACTTCTTTCGGAGCGAAAAAGCCGACTCCGAATTTCGAGGATTTACTCAAGGAATATTCGCAGCGATACTGGGATGACAGTTTGAAAGACGATGATTCGAAGGTAATTCAAACTTTATTATTTTTCTAAAATTTTCAAGTATTTAGGTAACCGAACTCTACCACGGCCTGGTATCGGGAAGTAGGTCGGCGTTGGCTTCAAGTATAACCCTGGTAGAATCAAGAAACCCCACAAAGCGAGCCAGGGGGAATCTATTGTTGAAGGTAAGCTTTTGAAAGAAGGTCAATTTTTTTTTATAAAAAATGCGATTTTGAGACTATGTTTAAAAGAATATATTTTGAAAAAGATGATTTTTGAACAATTTCATTTTTTCTAGAAAGTCCTCGACATGGAGCGCAAGAAATTCCTCGACACCGGCTGGAAATCGATGATTTTTCGAGTCGGTTCGTTTTTTTAATTTGTTTTTTTTCAAAAATAATTTTTTTAGGAATTTCCGGAAGCCCAGGTGTTGGCAAATCGTCTTTCATTGAGGCACTTGGAATGGAGTTGATTACGAAGAGAAATATGAAGGTAAAACAATTACTATTTACTCTAAATTTCTTCAAGCTTATCCTAAAAATTTTCAAAACCTACCTCTAGAATTGCTTGAACTAGGCCTAATCGTTCAGGTAGCCGTCCTTACTGTCGACCCTACAAGCGCTATGACTGGGGGCAGTCTTTTAGGAGATTTGACCAGGATGCAAAACTTGTCCATCAATCCTAGGTATTTGAATTTTTTTATTGATTTTGATGATTTAAAAAAAAAATCTTGATTTTCAGAGCCTACATCCGACAATCACCTACTAGTGGATGCGTGGGTGGGGTTACGAGGTGATATTCTTTAAAACCTTATCAGTTTGACTAGATTTTTTTTATCACTACTAAGAAATCTTATATTATCATTTGCAAGAAAAACTGACAAGGAAATTTCCAGGGGCACCCACGAGGCTATCGTTCTTTGCGAGGCCGCGGGCTATGACATCGTCCTGGTGGAGACCGTTGGGGTGGGCCAGTCGGAATACGCAGTGGCTGATATGTGCGACATGTTCACCCTCTTGCTATCCCCAGCACATGGCGATGAATTGCAGGTACGACTATACGGTTAAATTGCAGAAAGACCACACCCATTATCGATTTTTTTTCTTATAGTTCTTCTTTGTACAAATGGTGATCCTGTAATTTTTGGATTTTAAAAATTAGCATACATTTTTTCGCGTATCATTTCTGGACAGAGATTGAGAATGTTTTCTTTCAGATTGAGGAAAACAACAATTAGATGGCCCAATATCATTGCAAGAAATATACCCTATCATTGCAATTCAAGCCCCGCCCCTTATCGATTTATATTTCAGGGCGTGAAGAGGGGGATCATGGAGCTGAGCGATTTGCTCGTGATCACGAAGGACGACGGAGACTTGAAGGCAAAAGCTAAGATAACCCAGGCGGAATACATCTCGGCGTTGAAGTACATGCGCCCAAGGCTGGAGACTTGGAGGCCAAAAGTGCGACATTGTTTTTTATTTTCAAGAAAAATTCTTGATTTAAAAAATGTTTCTGTAGAAAATAGTTTTTTAATGAAAATCTGCCATTTGTTTTACATAAAACTTTATATTTTATTGAAAAATTACAAATTTATTTATTAAAGAATTTCAGGTTCTCCGCTCTTCAATCCACGACGAAAAGTCGGTATCCCACGTGTGCGATGAAATGTTCAGGTTCAGGGATACGGTAGGCGAGACGGGAGAATTTGTGAGGTAAAGAAAAATTGTGTTTAGAAAATTCAAACTATTCAAGAGATCGATGTGTTTTGCAGGAAAAGAAACGAGCAACTATCAAAGTGGATGTGGACCTATGTCAGGGATGAAATCATGGCCCTGTTCAAGGAGCATCCCCAAGTCGCTAGAAATGTGAGATATATGAAGTCCAGGATGTGTGAAATCCGGATTTTCAGATCCCCACCCTCGAGTCCCAAATCCAAAAAGGAGTGATCACCCCCGGGATGGCCGCCGAGTCATTAATTCGAACGTTCTTCAAAGTCTAGCAACTTAGAAAAGTCGTAGAATTTTCCAAGTTTTTAGCCATTTTTGCTTGTAGGTGTAGAAATCGGGTTTTTTTTTCTGTCAAGTGATTTTATTTTTGTAAATTTGTGCTAGAATCTTACAGGTATCTTTGAATTACCTCTTTCAGGATAATGTAGTTTTAAAATGCTGCATCGTTAGAAAAATATTAAAATTGCGTTTTTCAACGTTTCACTGAAAAAGTAGTTTTCATACTCCGCTCTGCGTTTAGGGCGTACCTCATCGATCATTGTCAAACAACCACTTATTTTTTCGTTATTTTTATTCACTTTTCCCAAAGCTTCTCGATTTTCTCCCAAAATGATCGGTTTTTTTCCAGATCAGCCTAGAAAATGTCGCAGGGCGGTTCTGATTCGAAGACCCGTTTCACGGTCGACATCTCGAAGAGGGTGTCCAAGTGCCAGAAGTGCAAGAACAGCATGGACAAGGGGGTAAATTCGAAAAAGGGGACTAGGCTCAAAAAATTCAAATATCTCGCCTACTTTTTTCTATTAAATTTGTTATTTTTACATTTTCTGAGCAAAATCGATAAGGGGCGGGATTTGGAAAGACGAAATTAATATGGGCGTGGCTAAAACGCAATTATGTCTCGCAGTTTTATTGATTATTGCTTTTTTCAGTCCCTCCGCATCGCGAAAGTGGTGCCGAACTTCTGGGTGGCGCAGAAACGCGACGCGAAGGGCGAGGGCGGCGGCGAGGACAAGACCGTCCCCGACATGAAACAGTTCCACCACGCTAACTGCATCTTCGAGGTCATGATGGGGGTAAGGAGATCAGAAATTGAGACGATCTTTTTCAAGCAAATTTGCTGCAATTTTTTCGAAAAGTCACACTCACACCCACGGGTTCTTATTTACAAGTCTGTTTTCGGGAAGAGATTATTTTTCGTGTAAAGTTTAAAACTTGGAAAAAGATCATAAATTAAAGAAAAATTTCTTCTGAAGGAAAATTAAAATTTAGGCTCGTCTCACGACCAAAGTGATCGAGTCTTCTGATGATTTGGAGGGCTGGGATGAGATCCCCAAGGAGGATCAGGTAAAATTAAATTATTTGCAAAAAATGAGGGCGTTAAAAAGACGTCATAAAAATATAAGGTGTAAAAAAATGGTAACGCCTTTTTTTACATGATTTTAAGTATGATGACGGTATAAAGGCGTTTAAAATGACGTCAATTGTTTTGCAGAAACAGATCCAGAAATTCATCGACAATCTGGTGGAGCATCGTGAAAAGAGGGCGGGTGGCGATGGGAGCGGGACCAAGAAAAAGGCCGCTGTGAAACGCAAGCCTGAACCGGAATCGGATGAAAACGAAGCCACCACCAGATCGCCGGAAAAGAAGAAGCAGGTAGTGCAAATTTCACTTTTCATCTAAAAATTTTAGACTTGATACTTATTGGATTTTTTATTTAAGAAAAATGTTAACTAGCTACCCTTTTAAAGTGTTTAAATCTCATTATTTCAGGAAAAAGACGAGGAACTCCCGCCTAAATCCAAGAAAGCCAAGAAGGAGAAAAATGGGGACAAGGAGAGAGTTAGTTCATTTTTTGTCAAAGTTTGTTTTTTTTTATAAATAACTTTTCAGGAAACTCCCAAGACTCCGGAAAAGAAGCCCAAAAAAGAAAAGGAGGAAAAGAAGAAATCCCAGGACAAGGAAAAGGAAGAGAGTAATGATGAATTTGACATCGAAGATCTGAAGTCCAACGGCTTTGCCGAGGTACGGCAATTTAGAAGTTACAGTAATCCCCTCGAAGTTTTAGTTCATCAGGCTGTGCGTGGAAATCGGCAAGGAAAACACGAATGCAAAGAAGACGGAGATCATCAAGAACCTCATCAACGGGGGTAATTAAAAAAAATATTTTGAAGCTACAGTAATCCTTGAAATAGAATAATTCCTAAAAGTTCAGAAGGCTATGACGGCGACATCGCGCAGATTCTGTCGATGCTGCTCGTCAACAAGTCGGATGATCTCAGCCACATCGACGATAAGAAACTCATCCACCATTTTTGCGAGGTAAACTGCGGATTTATTGCAATTTAAGTCGCATCCCTCTTTTTTAGCTCTGCCCATTTTCCTCTAAAATGGAAAAATCTACCTTTATATATTGAAATAAAAAAAATTCAATTTATTTGAAAAGTGAAAACCCTGCAGCAGCATTCTTGCAAAAAAAATAAGCCCCGCTCACTTTCAGACTTGCGAATGGGACGAGGAGAAATTGATGAAGAAGTTGGATGAGGAAAAGGATGTCTCCAAAGTGATCGTCGAGAAACTCAAATCTGATGGATTGACCCCCAAAACACCGGAAAAGTGGAGTGTTCACAAGGTTGGGAGTTTTCTGTTAGTTTTGGGAGGGTTTTTTCCTCATATTTTGGAAGCGTTTTGAAGTTTCGGGGATCTTTGAGAACATTTTTCGGGAACTAAAATTACTAAAAATGTTCAGGTTCACCGCTGGCTGGTGAAATTCGACGAGGCGAGGAGCAAAGATGAGCCCATAGAGAAGTTGCTCAAATTCGTCATCAAGCGGTAGGCGTGCGAATTTAAAATTCTAAAATTTTCACCTCCACCCTTTTTCTTCAAAAATCACCTCATTTTTATTTTTGAAAAGAAAATCATATTTTCATAGAGAAGTAAGTAACTGATAAAGAAACAAGTAATACGATTTTTTTATATTGTTAATCAATAAAGGGGGTGGATTAACCAAAAAATGCAAATTTCATTTTCAGCCTCCCCACCAAGGAGGTGAAGTACGTGGTTCGTCTGATTCTGAAGGATCTGAACATCGGAGCGACGACTGAAGTGGTTTTGGGCGCTTTTGGAGAGAACGCGGTCAAGGATTACGGTAGGCAAAATCTCATGCTAATATTCAAATTTCAAAAACAACACGATTAGCCTCTTTCCCTTTTCCTTGTCTTCTCTCCGTCTCTCCTCGCCCATTTATTTTCTCGTCTTGCGTTTACAATATTGACTTGAAAACATGATTTAGTGGGCAAGGGCGTGAGCCTGGACAAAATCGTGGCCAAGTACGGACCCAAACTCGACTAGGGACACAAAATGGAGGCCTAGAAGTAGAGGAAGTTTCTGGGTAGGTATACTTGCCTTGAAACATTTTATTAATTTTTTATTTGAAGCAAGTGTACATGTATTTTTTTGAGAAAACGAGTATTATTCCTTTGTTAGCAATGGTGTCTTTCAAGTTGAAACTTTTTTTTTTTAAATCATGGAAACATTTGATTCTCATTATTCTCATGCGGTGGAAATTTTATTCTTACGGTATTTTTTTCATTTTTACCCTCTAGTCTTAAATTTTAAGAAAAATGCATATTATATCGTTAGAGGATGAGTTTTGATTCGTTTTTAGGTCAAAATGGATATTTTTAAATTCTTTAAGTCATTGTTTTACCTCTTTTGTTGTTGCAGAAATAAATAGTTGTACATAATTTTTTTCTCGATTTTGTTGTTATTTTCACAAGTTTGGGACTTGGTGATCAGTATTTCGGAATTTGTTTTTTTCAAATTACCTGGTTTTTATTTTTAGAAAAATGTTCGTAGAAACATGGCTGCCCTCGATATTTTCTTCGAGACATCGTATGCTTCATGCGTCAATTATATTTTTCCTGATGCCGTATTTTTACAGGTATGATTTTGATTTTTTGAGAGATGCAGTAGTCCTTGAAAATGCTGAAGAAAGGCAATAATTTGCTCAATTTTGCTAAAATACAACATTACCATTTCTAAAAAATGAAATGACTAGAGTAAGTTTGATTATTTTTGAAAGAATGAAAATTACACCAACTTTAGAATTAAAGAAATGCTAAAATAATCCGCAATTTTCTGGATATACAAGGCTATAGTCATCCGTTTGTTAAATTATTCAAGCTTCAGCTACTACAACGACCAGCACCGTCTGAATTCCTACTCAGTCGAGCAAGCCATGTCCCTTGCTTGGGAAAGAGCGATCGTTCGGCCTTCGACGATGTTTAAGAAAGTCGTGGTTGGGTAAGATTATCATTTTTGTTCTAATTTCTAAAAAAAATATGTAAACATTATTTCTTAAGAAATAAAGATAAAGTTTTAAATCTGTGCTGACTGAAAAAATAAATTTAAAAATTATATTAAAAATAACAACAATCTTATTCGAAATGAAATTTTAGATAAAAAGATACAAATTTTCAGATTCAATTGCAACGTGGACTTAATCGTTCCGGGAGTGCATTTGGTGGATTTGTTGAACACGACGGTTGCCAAGGACCAGGATCACGAAAATATCCAATCCTTAGAGGACCTGCACGAGACTTTCGCGCATTTCTTCAAACGGGGCGCCGCTGCGGAGAGGCATCTTATTTTACGACATTTTAAAATTCAAGAAAAAAGCAATGAAAACTATGAAAGGATGAATTTTCTGTAAACTCTTTTGAAATTTCCTTTTTTAAACTTTTCCATTTTATATATATAATGCTAAATTGAAGAGAAAAATTAGAAACGATTTCCTGTAGATTTTTTCTATCTTCTAGAAATTTGAATTTTCAGATACATGGCTGATGAAGAGCAATTTCGAATTGTGGTTAAACAAGCCGAGAATTTTCCGAGGGCCCATCATCATATTGGAGGCAACGCCGCTTTGATGGCGGATAGGTACATTTCTTAATTTTTTGAATGTTTAAAAATTTCCTCCTTAATTTTTCAGAATAGCGACAATGTTCCCGAGCACGGACGTGCATTTGGTTGGTCCCATAGGCCCGCGGGCTCAGGCCCTGTTGCATCCATCTGTGAAAAGAACCAACTCGACCAGGATTGTTAAGGCTCGTTCAGCAAATTTTTGATAAAAATATAAGCTTTGATTAGAAATTGATAAGAATTTTGATTGGACAAAATGATAAGATTTTACAAACAACATTCATAAACTTGTTGATAAAATGATAAGACTGATAGAGAAAAAAGATTTTAAAAAAATTTTCCAGGACGAGCTCCATATCATCATGGAATATCGTCAGGGAGAAATTCTAGGCGATTGGGTGGCCCCTTCGAGCAGCAGATTTATCACCAGCCACGATCATTATAGGTACTTTTTTTAATGAGTTGATAAAATAAATTGATGAGGGAAAACATTCTACCGTAACTTTTTATCTATCTTTCGTTGATAAATTGATAGAAATTTGATAAGAAACTTTCCTACTGTAACTTTTATTTTTCTATTCAACAAATTAAAAGTGGCAAACGTTCAGCGGGTCAACAATAGTGATGGAGATGTTTTTCAAGGCGACGAGCCAATTCAAACCCGAACTTGTCATTATCACCGGCATTCATTTATTGGAATTCCAGGTTAGAAAATTTGAAAATAAAAAAAAAAGAACTAATTTTTACAAATTTAAGAAAAAAGAAATCCGGCTTGAAAAACTAAGGATGATCAAGCGAAATTTGATGCAAATGAACCCGAAAATCCCGATTCACTTGCAATTGGGCAGTTTGGGAGACGCTCAGTATCTATTGGAGATCATCAACAAGGTTTCTTTTTTAATTTAGTTGTTTTTGTTGACTTTAAATTCATAAAACGAATACGATAAAAACTAATGAGGAAAATGGTAGTAGTGGGTTTAAATAACTAGTAAATTTTATTCGATATTGCCATACTACTTTTATTAAGAGCCTTTTTATTTAACTATTTTAGGTTCTACCTTACGTGGACTCTCTAGGCCTGAATGAGCAGGAATTGTCGTTTTTATCCCATGTTACGAACGGGCCCCATATGGAGGCTTACCCAGTGCAAGCGGGAACGGTTCATGTTCATAAGGTTGGAGTTTTGTATTTATTTGAATATTTTTATTATTTAACCTTAGGTAGTAGAAATGCTGCATTGGATTCTAAGGACCTTCGGGAAACCAAGCGGACAAAATTCGGACCCCCAAAAACAAGGATATCGACTGCAAAGAATCCACTTCCACTGCCTGACTTATCATATTATGGTATGATTTTCTTTTATATCTTGAAAAATTCTTTAATTTTGGGTCGATATCCAATTTGTTACAAGGAAAAATATTTTTTAAATGTTTAACTTACCCAAAGAATGTTGAAGAATTTCAGGTAAGTATCGGCACGGACTGGACTAACTCGGCTGCGGGGCTAGCGGCTGGCGCTAGAATAGCCGGAAGAATGTCCTGTAACTTGAATCAGCAGGTAATGCATTCTTAACTATCCATTTTATTGCCCTAATTATCCATAATTATTCAGGCCAACATCGAAACTGACCTCTTGGAAATTCGCATGGCTCCTACGATCACTTTGGACCGGACCTTGAATAAAGTCTACCATTTTGATCCCCATAAGTGAGGAATTTTTATTTTACCAAAAAGGATTGAATTTAAAATAAAATTTTTTTTTTTAATTCCCTGACTTTGAAAAAATGGGAGATCTTAAATTTTTAAAATTTCAGCCCCATGGCGTCATGGATGAGAGAAGATATGCTCTTTATTTTTACGCCGGTTTTGGTTTGCCGTTTCCCGACTAAAACTGTAGGAGTGGAGGATGCCATTGCGGCAACAGGGTTGCTATACTCGCAGTTTTACAAGTTCGATACAAAAATCCGATGGTAATATTCGAATTTGCCATATTTTATGCTGATTTCTATGTAATGACCTCATTTTGTAGGTATTATATTGGCCATATATTCACTTCGTTTAGATTTTTTGTAGATTGAAACTCGGGTATGCTTATAGATTTGTTTATACTGTAATCCTGCGAATTTGGGATTACGTTAATTTTACGAGTAATCTTGACCAGGGCTATATAGGGTCGCTAAGAACAAATTCTTATAGATTTGAATTTTTTTTTACTTGTAAATTTTTGTACGAATAAATGTCTTTAAAAACCACTTTTTATATTTTTACAGTTGTCATCTGCAAATATTTGAATCTCTTAAGATTTCATTTTTTCTTAAAATCTATTTTTAGATGTACCGCTCAGCTTTGGAGACTTTCTCCGGGAGAATTCCGGTTTCGGCCGCTCGTAGGCTCATCAGGAAATTTCGGAATGGTGAGAAAATTGGTATAATTAAAAATGGAAAATATCGCAATCTTCATAAGTAATCTAAAAAACCATGATTTTCAAAAATGACTGAAAAATACTACTTTCAAAGAGTGAAGCTAGTAAAAATGTTGAAATACCGTACTCTTTGTAAATAACCGAAAACTAAAATATGAAAAGATATCGTAATTAAAAGTACCGTCTTTGGAAAATTGACGTTGGTAATAATTCAGAGAACCAGAGTCTCCTCGATGAAGCTTGCACTTTTCAAGACGTCGCCGGTGTTTTGGCTAATCCTGTCACGAAGCTACCGTACCCCGAAAAGGTAAGCAAAAAAGGGAGGGGCTTGGGGAAAAAGGACAGATTTAAAAAAGTGGGGCGGATTCTATTTAAAACTAGAATTTTTATTTTAGGAAGTCAAACACCATCTGGAAAAGACGTCGCGCGAACTTCTAACCGAGACGAGGAAGCAAAAGTAGGAGTTTAAGAATTTTTTAAACTCGGAGAGATGAAATTCGATTTTCAAATTTTGGTCCTATCTTTCAACATATAGTAGTATAGGATTTCATATTTCATACATCCTTTTAAAATAACGTTTGATATATCCAGATATACGAAATCTCTCTATTCTTTCAGATTCATGAACAAGCGCAAGTCCAATGAAATCCTATTCGACCACATCCCCATTGAAGAGCAAATCATTCTCCTGTTTCCCGGCCAGGGCGCTCAGTTCGTCGGAATGGGCAAAGCGGTGGGCGATCGATAGGGGGCGGGGCCAATTTAGTAGTTTTGACGCATATCTTTCAGCTGATGGATTGCCAACAATCAAAAGAGATTTTCGAACGAGCCTCCGAGATTTTGGGCTACGACATTTACAGAGTTTGTGTGGAGGGGCCGAGTTCCAAGTGAGTTTTTTAAAAAACAAAGAAGATAGAAATTAGATAAATTTCCAGATTGGAGCAAACCCTCTACTGTCAGCCGGCAATTTTCGTCTCTTCGGTGGCAGCTTTTGAAAAATTGAGGAAATACGAGAAGGAAGTCGTTCCTGAGGTGACTTTAAAAGTATATTCTAAATCGAAATATCGTTTTCTCGGATTTTTATATTTTTTCATTTTTTGTATTTTTAGGATTTTGACGACAAAGTAACGCATGTTGCCGGGTTCAGCGTCGGTGAGTACACTGCAATGTACGCGGCCGGAATGATAAGTTTTGAAGATGGTAAGTTTTTAACATTTTTTTACAAGAAAAACACAAGTTGGTCTTCGCCAATTTTCTTCTCAAAAATGCGAAACATTTCGTTTCAGCCGTCAAAATAGTGGACGTTCGGGCGAAGGCGATGCAGAAGTGCAACGACCTAACCAGGGCGGGGATGCTGACTGTGACGGTGAACGCCAAATCGAGACTCGAGGACGCTCTCCATGACGCCATTAACGCTGTTCGGTAATTTTTTGTTTGTACTTTTCGAGCGCCTTTTTAAAGTTGAAAGAGACGTCGCATGATGCCATTAACGCCTTATTAAATCCGAACTATTTTGATTTTCAGTTCGACCAACGAAATAGGCATTGCACAGGTGGCGAACTATCTGTATTGTGGAGTGCGAGTTATCGGCGGGTCGGAGCTCTGCCTACAGTATCTCGAGGAGAACCAGAAGCTCTACGATATTACTGTAAGACAAAATTCGCATTTATGCTAATTTTTTGCACCTTTTACTTAGTTTTCATCATTTTATAAAAAGATACAAATTCCTACATTATTACCGTAAATTTATAAACAAGGAATACCGTAATCTTAAAAATTATTTTCAGGTGATGAAAAGATTACCCGTCTCCGGCGCTTTTCATACGACTCTCATGGCCTCGGCTACGGAAGAATTGAAACAGGTGGAGTATATTAAATCCCTTTTCTTTGGATATATGGAATCCCCTGTTTTCAGGCCTTAATCGGCGTAAAGATCAACCCGCCAAAGTGCAACATTTACTCGAACTACACCGGCGCGCTATTTCCCGCTAAGAACGTATCATTTTTGGAAAAACGTCGTTGGGAAAAATTAGCATATTTCAGATGGAAATACGGAAAGCCATTATCGAGCAGATTTCGAATCCCGTCAAATGGGAGCAGATCCAGCAGATCCTGTTCAGGAAACATCAGGTTGCTGAGAATAAGTTGCCAAAACACAGGTTTTCGAAGATCGGCAACTTATGGAATTATTTCAGGACTACAAATTTCCCCGATTTATCGAGGTCGGACCCGGAAAGCAGCTCGGAGCGATGCTTTTCAAGACCAGCAAAAAGGCGTACAAAACCTACGAGCACTTTTCTTGCTGATCTTCTATTTTTCATGCTTCTTATTGATTTTTAGAAGACGTGGGTCTTCGACTTTTAATTGATCAAAGAAAAATTTATGTGTTCGGTTTTAAGATGGACTTCTATTTTTACATAACTCTTTCTAAGGTCAATTAGAATAACACTTGTTATAGTTCTCGTTATTAGAATGCTAGTTATTTGATTTGAATTCGAATAAATTTTAGTTCTATATAAAAGTTTATTTAAAATAAATTAAATCTCAGTGAAATTAGCATAATAAGTGAAATCGTGATTGGTAGACTTAGCCATACAGATCCTGTACTTCCATGATGAAGTGTATGAGATATGGGCATGCGCCTTCTTAATGATAGAAGAGATTTACAAGAGGCTGGCAGCTGATCCGAGATACCGAGCTGAAAACGAAGAGATATATGAAATTTAAATATGCGCATACCTGAGACCAAATATATTCAGGATTTGGCAATTTTTACCAAATATTACGAATGATAATATATGAGAACCCTTTAATGTAAATCATTCTAATTGATGATATGAGTTAAAATACTGGAACAAAGATTGAACGTCTTATGTGCAAGGTTTAGACATTGATATATTAAATATATAAAAGATGTATAAAACAAAAACCCGTACCTGAGAATATAGCTCTTCAAAGGAGCTGAATCCGACGGTTATGAAACGAAGCATCATCATTGCGGCCTGCTCGCCACAGGCAATTCGCGTTACCGGCTCAACGCAGTCGATCATTTCTCCGAGACGCCTGAAATTAACATAAATAAAAGATGACATACAAAATATTCAAATTTAAATTGATATATACGATATTCTAGAAGATATCAATTGAATTTGATATTCAAGCATAAAAGATAAATTGGTTATGACATCTGAGAATACATAGTTTGAATATTTAAGTCGATATTTATTTTAAATGTTAACTTAATTTCAAATATACCTGCACAGAGTCTCAAAGTGATTCCTCAGATTGTGTTGCTCCTTTTTCAGTACTGTCACTGAAAATGTATTCGATGCATCCAAAGAGGCGTTAATCTGAGAACGGCACTGTTGAAGTGCGACCTTTTCGTGTCTAAATTGATCTCTTTTGCAAATTTTTGATCTCTTTTCAAGTTATTTCCATGAAGCTCAGCTTTTAAAAGCCAATCTTTATCGAAATTTGATCTTCTTCTCATTTTTCTAGATTAAGACATATTTTTTCGTTTTCTCGAGTCCTCTAAAGTTCAATTTTCTGCATGTGTTTTTGTCGATTTCGATAAATTGAGGCCCTTTCATCTCTCTTCTCTCATTTTTCTAGGGTTATTTCTCAGGCACTCATACTTCGTGAGTTCTTGAAATGCCTTGAAAGGCGCTGATGATGAATAAGTTAAATCTCTTTTGAAGTAACCCCCCCTCTTCTTTGCTTTTGCCTTAGGGCCTAGCTCTTGGCGTGGTCCATAATATGCGCACTGAATGGAAACCGAAAACCTGGTGGTATTATTAATATGGATTTATAAGGATACGTGAAAAACAACTTACTCCGCCAGGCAGGGAAGAGATTTGAAAAATTCTGAAAATAATCAAATTGTATATCTTAGATTTTTAAATATAATTATATTTTATATAATAATAATAAATTAGATTTCATTTATATTCTATTAAGGAATTTCATATGTCCCTAATTTGAAGTATTCTAACTATCAATACCAAAGGTTTTTGAATTAATATTATACCCTAAAGTATTAGTTAGGGGGTTTTATTTTATATTTTGTATATCCCTAAATTCAAAAGTAATTGATTAAGCCCTAGCCCTAAAGATTTATGATATCCCCTCTTTAAAAGGCAGATTTCATATGTCCCCTTTCCCGAAATTGTGACGATTTCCCTAAGGCGTCATAAATGTTGGACCCTGGATTTAAGCAAGAAGATTTAAGAACTTTGACAAATTGATAGCTCTTGGTTTAAAGCCTCTAAGCTTAGGCTTTGAATTCCCATATATCCAAGGTCAGAATAATTGCCTATTTTCCAGGAATTTTCGAAGAAAAATAAAAACAAAAAAACAATATTTTTAGAGGAAATATAAAATTTTTGAATACAATAAAACGCTGTTTTTATTTGAATGATGAAATTTTTAATTTCAAAATCCTCCTATTCAGACTTTTCAAGAGCTTTTAGAGCCTAGCTTATTCTTTTTCGGGGAAAACTTTGCCAAATAAGATGGGCCATTTTGGTAATCGGTTCCGACGGCTAAATTGTCGTGCCAAAACTTAACACTTAGCGCAAAGATTGGACGAAAGGTTTGCAAGTTAATGAAATCAAATTACCGAGAAATTCTCATGGGAATCGATGAATCATTTTGTGAAATATAAAACTATTAAAATAAAAATATGATGAAGATCAGCTTTATTTTAAATCCCACCTTTCCTATGTTCGATACAAATAAACCGAATCCCAGCATAGGTTTGCCGAATCCTGGCCGAGGTATCGGATTGCCGCTCACACGAAGCCAGACACTCATCCACATGAACGTATGCGCTGAAATTACCAAAAATTAGGCTCCGCTCATTTTTTAACTCCGCCCACTTTTAACAGACTCATGGAGCATTATTCCAACTCTCTTAATATCAATTTAGAAAAGAATTTATGTTTAAAATGATATTCTGCTGAACGAGAATAATCCAAAAACATTTTAAAAAATTTTATCTATGAAGTGGGTCAATCTTAAAATGATTTTTCTTTGAATAGAAAATCTGTATTTATTTAATCATTGTTCTTTGGCCTAAAAATTGTCTTTAACTATACATTTTTCTTCGACTAATAGAATTGTTATTCTTCGATATTTATTACCTAAATTTCTCAAAACTAAGGTTTACTGTATAATATACAGAAGGCCCAAAACTTACTCGCAAATCGACGCGAAGCTCTTTTCAGTGATTCGCGTATCGGAGGAAGCGCCGATCAGTTGATTCAGCGACAGCTCGCCCATTCGCTCGCTCTGCAGCAACGGCGTATTTTCCAACGACTAGAAATGCACCCGAACAAAATTAGGCCAACTCAGGAACGCATGCAGAAAAACGTCAACTTTTCAGTTTCAGAAACTTAAAACAGGTTGCCGAACCAACAAAATATTAATTCTTTAACTTAAAATATGAATTGGGAACAAAACTTTGTTGCTGAAACTTAAACTTAAACTTTGATTTTTAACACAAAGATAGATTTTGAAACATAAACTATACTTTAAGATAAACTGAAAAATGTTTTTTAGAAACTTAAATTCGAAATTGCCGAAACTTAGGAAACTGAAGCTTTCTCTCCAGAAACGAGCTTTATTCGTACCCTTTGCATTTCAGCGATACATGGTTCAACACAGTCCGCGCCACCTGGTAAAGCAGCCAGAGCGATTTCTCGAGCTGAAAAAAGATTTATACATTCAGAGACTCCATATACAAAAATAAATTCACTATTTCGTACCTGTTGTGACTAATAAAGATATTAAAAAGAAGCACATTTTAGTAATAATCTATCTTTTAAAATTTAGACATTTTCTCGAATACATTTGCAGATTTTTGGAAGTAGCACGAAAGAAAAGCTTTCCGGACAAATAAGGCTCTCCCAAAGCTCTATCTTTCGCCTTTAGGAAGAGAGTTTTGACTCCGCCCACTTCTCCTTAGGAAATTCTCTCGAACTATGGATGCGCGACTTGATCCCGACAATGAAAGATGATTTTTTGAATTTCGGAAAAATAATAGGTAGGGTCACCGGGGATAAAGTTCAGGATCAGTTAATTAGGCCTAGTGGATAATTATGAGACTTTCAAATGCTAATTTTTCGCTTTTATTCCCGGTGAAGTTGGGCTTTGAAGTTCAAATATTTGTGCCTCTAAAGCTATATGATACATATTCTGAAAAATAGGCAGTTTTATGTTTTGTAGCTGTGACTGGGGGAAAAGAACAACACGAATTTGAGGAAGAGTAATTTGTTAGCATTGAGTGAGATCATGCAGCTCCGGGCTGCTAGAGATCCTTAGATACTGGAAAAATTCTTGGGCGTAGACATTGGCGAGTGAAGCGAAGAGCTAGGAGCGGGTTAGCCTTGCTCACCTATGGGATCCAGCTGAGGATCTCCATAAGAAGAGGTTTCCCTAGCTCTGCTAATCTTGAGAAGGTCGCAATTGATAATGAATCAAGAATGAATAGTGACGCCTTATACTCTCCATTGTCCCTGAGATGAGCCCTTGCAAAGAAAGGGAGAAGGGGTGCCCGCGAACCTTAAGAGCCATTCCACGAATAACTGTAACAAGGATCCGGACAATTGCAAAAGTGTCCCAGATTCGAACCAAACCCATATGGGTTGAATTAGGATTCGAAATGCTCTTACAATTGTCCGATCACTCTTTTATATTGTGTTCGGGTTACTCAAAGAATGCGTCTTAACAATTAATCAAATGTGCTTTAATCTGCAAAAGCTGCAATTTAATCAAATATTCAATTAACTTTCAACTAGTTAGCTACGTGCTTGATATTATGGTGTAAAAAAGAATTGAATAAGACTAGGACTAAGCGAAAGCTTAGAAAATCAAATTTTATCTGGCGAAAGTTAGCCGATAATAAAATAGGTATAATGGCTGAAGAAACTAGTGCTGATATGTTATATTCTGGCAATTATTCGAATTTTATCATTGATAGGACTGATTATCATCGACCATTATTTGAAGTAAAGTATCAATTATATCATTACTTCAAAAAGTTCTATTTAGGTTCTTGATAAAATCCACCCTTGTGACCTGGGAGCAATTATATCTCATCTAATTGTGGGTACATTGGGCTTAACGTTCAATATATTCCTTATTTACCTAATCATCGATGCATCACCGAAATCTATGAGTGTTTACAAGTAATTTCATTCAATTTTCGAATTACCACAATATTATAACGCTCCATTATTTAGATTACTATTAATGAATAACGCTATTACTGAAGCTCTGATATGCTTGTTTTCAATTATTGTTATGGCGAGGTATACAAATTAAATTTTAGTCGTTTTGAAAGAATTTTTTAAATTACGGGGTCGTACCAGTACCTCCTTGGGGTGTAGTTTACGTCAGCTATGGTTTCTGTCAGTTTTTCGGAAGTACTGCTTGTTATGAAAGCTATATGATACTGCTGCATTTATTCACTCATTCATCCCTGTGTCTATTGATGTCATTTTTCTATCGATACTACATTCTGATTAAGTAATTTTAAATTGTTGACAATCGACAAAAATTGTCTATTTTCAGATCCAACATCACAAAGAAAAAGGCATTGATAGCGATTGTGCTTGTATCTCTTCCATCAATTGTTTCTGCTGTAGGTCATTTTAAAAAAAAGTTTGCTAATGAAAATTTGATCATAATAAAAGTCCAGCCATTTTTTCATAGGCCATAAAATCATATTACAATGATTCAATAAGAGATGACTTTAAAAAAATAATAATCTGATGTAATGATTTTAGATAGCACTATCAACCGAATCTGACGACCCAGCTTTTCTGCGATATCTGATTTTATCTCATTTCCCTGAATACTACGTTGATGCAGCAACAATTATGGGAAATTCCAATATTTTTCGAAATTTCACTGTAACTGCTCCAGTCGGATTCATTGCTATTCTAATACCTTCGACGTACCCGATCATGATCATTCTGAGGCATCATTTATCAATTATTGCTCACTGCAAAAAATTCATAAACTTTTTTTTAAATGATAAAAAGTAATGATCTTTTACTACTGCATTACTCTTGCTGTGAGCTTCAAATAGTCATATTTTCATTTTTTATCCTTTAGGAAAAAAATTTTAAACATCGTAGCCGGAGCCCGCTATTTTCCTCATCTCTATCGAATGCATACTGAACTTCTCAAGGTTTTTTTCTAATTTAATTTCAAATGACAATAAAATGAATTTTCATGCCTTAACGATCACTGCCATGATTCCACTTTTCTACATTTTAGCAGCAATAATTTACTTCCTGCTCACTTTTCAGGTATTTCTTGCGCTTATTTCAACAACAATATAAATGATGTAACTTTTCAGGTTGTCCGCCATCCATTCTATGAAGGTCTTCATAAATTATTACTATTTTTTCGAAAATTTTAAAATGAGTACTTCTTCAGATTTAATTTTTGTCATCGGCGATTTGATACCTTCACTTTCGCCATTGGTGTCGATTTTCTTCATTTCACCCTACAATCGTCGTGCACGTAAAATTTGGCAGAAATGGAAATGCAGGAAGTTGAACTCATCAGTAGCACCGGCTTCTGCTGTATTCTCTCATTCAAATGAAGATTATCGAATCTAAAGTTCTTGATTTTTCCGAATATTCGGAAAATGAAGAGCCAAATGGCCTATGAAGTAATAAAGGGTTAGAGTTAGGATTAGATAAAAGAGGATTATGATAGGTTTATTTATCCATGCTATTTCGAAAATCCTATGGCGATGTGTTTTACAGATTTCTATATTTTTTCAAAAATGTTCTATTCCTATATTGTCGATTGTAAGCGACTTGTCCGTCGCCAGTGCCCTTTGCGAAAGGGGGAATTGTGAAACGCGTCACGTTCTCATGCATTGCGGCTTTCATTGTGAGAAGCACTTTTCCCACGAAATTCTCATTATTTTTTTTTTATTTTCTGTCCAAATTTCACAATTATTCGTTAATTAATGGGAATTAATGCTAATTATGATTAGATTATCGATTGTTGAATGAAAATTTGCTCTTATCTCGTTTTTTTTAAACGATTTTTAGACGATTTATTGAAATTTAAACATTTTTATAATTTCTGATTATATGGGACATTGAAAATCGGATATGAACGAAAATTATTTCATTATTCGTTCTACGCTATTAAGGATATTAAGCTAATACTCAATTATATACTACCAACTATAGAAACTTGTTATACTGTCAAATTGTCAAATTAAGGCTGCATATTATCGTCCGAATGATTTAAAAAACGGAGTTAGTAGGAACGTGGTGTTTTACAAATGCGCAAGCGTTTGCAAGTTGGAAAAGTAATATGTTAAGAGTAACACTGAGATTAGAATGATTATGTTCTAAAATACTAGTGTTCCGTTCTGTTTCGTATTCCACAGAAAAATAATTTAGAATGCTTTCACACCAAATAATAGAGTTAGCTTATTAGTCATTACTTTCCTGAGTTAAGTTTATTATTCAAACATTGCTCATTAAAACGAATCAGAGTTTTATGTTCATAAATTCAATGCTTTTGTGGCACGCTATCTTATCATTGTTAACAGTCTTCTTTTTTCGGAATCATTGTGAAAAATATTATCGATTATAATCTCATAATTAGCGATGCTACTTTGAAATGGTTGTTGAAGTTTAATAATTTATAAATCATAATAAAGATTTACAATTCATGTTTTTCGTTATGTTCATTGTAATTTTTAAATGTATTATTTTATCATTGTTATTCAGAAACTTAAGAATGTTTGATAGTGACATAAACAGGATTTCGAGCAATTCGAATAATAATCCTAATGTTCGTGATGCGATTGCGATCGATATTGGTACCTCGAAATGTAGGATCTCTATTTGCAAGGATCAGCATGTTCAAATTGTTGAACATGGTAAGCATTTTTATTAGAAAATTGGGCCTATTGTAGTATTCGCTCGATTTTGTTTCTTTTCTCCATACTATTTCTCAAAAATCTAGCGAATACTACAAAAGGGTGAGGATGAATAATACAATAGACCTAAAACTGTCATATGTCATGAATTTTATTTTATGCCAATCAAGTTTTTTAAGAATCAAATCGAGCAGTGCCGACCTACGTCGCTCGATCTGAACAGGGCGATTGGCTTGTCGGAAAACTGGCTGAGAATTATTTGGTCTCTTTGCCGAGTGTTGTTTATGGTATGAGTTTGTTTTATAGGTATTATCTATGACCGATGATTTGAGACGAAACATGTTGTGTGAGTCAGAAAATGATAGTCTGCACTGCGGAATATTGAAGTTGACGGGAAATCAGTCCTTGAACCGATGAATTTTCGTCTAATCAACCGCAAATAATGCGCTAATTTCAGTGCATCTTATTTTGCGACTTTTACTCTGTCACAATTTATCGGGCATCTTCAATATGAATATTTGCGATCTGAAAAGATTTTCATATTTCTGAAAGCTTTTACATCCCACGATCAATTTATAATGCTACGATAATCCCAAATAGGTGAAAATTGAAAGCAAGACTTAAAATTGTTAAAAACTAACACGACGCTAACACTGAAGTGTCAGCGTTGTGTCCAGTGTCAATGTCAAAGACTTTATAAATCCTGAAGAAAGAATAGTTGTTTTAGACATTCGTTGGCTAACGGAGAAAACCTATGCTGACGTGGAGAAATATGACAAGAAATATTTGTTTAACTTCGCTAAACATAAAAATCCCACGGATCGTGAGTTAGAAATTAAAAGTTCAGTAGTTCAAATTCGATTATTAGTTGTTATAATTGAATTGCCCCTGCCAAAAGAAGCGGGAAATGTTGCGAAGGAGATTGAGACGCAATTCTACCCATCTCGACTCTTATCGATTTTACTTATTACTGTTCTCAAAACTGCGTTTGGTTTCGTAAATGTGAGCATATTTTATCCAAATTTTTAAAATTCACTATTTTCAGAATCCATCTTCCATAGCCGTCACAATTCCGTTGGGTTCCGATTCAAATTATAGAGATCGAATAAAGGATATTCTGAAACATGCACTAAACAAAGTGGCAAATCCGGATATTCCATCGACTACCTTAATCCGATTGATCGAGGAACCAACAGCAGTTGTAGCTTCTTACGCGCATAGGCTGAACCTTCACCCGAAAGGCGACGTCGTGCTGTCGTTCTGCATGGGATCAGGCTATCTACAGGCTGAGTTGATGTACATTCAGAAAAAGGTTATTTCTGTTCGAATTAGAAAATTGGATAGAATTTTGAGACGGACCATTGGACGATTCATAAGATCTCCGATATCCAACCGGTATATGTGGAAAATAAGGCTGGAAATTATATCGATCAGCTAATTTTCGAGTATTTGATGAAAATCGTCAGAAAACGGGTATAAAATTTTCTTTTTGAATCTTTTATTTGATCTATTTTTTAAAAATTAATCATACGGGAAAATTCAGATCAAGAATAAAAGTCTTCGTTTATCCCCGAAGCCTGAAAAGCGCCTGCGAATTGCTTGTGAAAAATTGAAGTGCGCTTTGTCGTTCGCTCCTCATACAAGAGTCGGTATGTTAATTTTATTCCAATCTATTTGTGAAGTGTTAAATTGGCTATTTAGACGTCGATTCACTCTACCGAAATAGCTCTGGGCAGGATTGCGATTTGCTAGAAGTGGTTCAAAAGCAAGACGTCGAAGAAATTTATGACAAAATCATTTCCGACCACATCGGAAAAATTGTCAGAATGACTGGAAGTAAATCTTTTTATGCAGAATAAGAAATTTTGAAATTTTCAGCTATTCAACCGAAATTCATCCTAATGGGCGGGGGTAGCACACGAATTCCCAAAATCAACGAATATCTGCAAAAGAATTTCAAAAACTCGAAGATCTGCGATTTCATGAATGTTGATGAGGTAAAATTTCAAATCTTATTGTTGGAACCATCAGACCCGGTCATGACAGGCTATTTATTTAGAGGTGAATTTTATCCGGAGAAATTTCGTCTCTGTTATCTGAATTTTGTCCAAATTCTATGTTGAAAGAGCAGAAATCTTTCAAATAGCTTTTCCTATAGGTCGCTTCAACCGGTGTTGCAACGATCGCAAGTGGCTCTGTTGTGATTGCTGAAGCAATAAATTCGCCGACAATTTTGAAACTGATCAAGGATCGCAAGGAAGTCTCAACATCGCCAGAAAAGGAAATTATTATGAATGCCAAAAACCCGATTCCTAAACCACGAGATTCGGTGCAGGAAGTCAGAACTAATCAAAATAGCCAAAACGACGAGAGAATCGTTGAGCAACCTAGCCATCCTCCTCCTACTATAGTAACTACAGATTCTAGAAACACCAACAGGGAGGATGTTGCAAGTGAGGAAATAAGTCAAAACCCTCCAACAAATAGTGCGCAAACGCAAATTATAGCACATATGAATCAAGAGCAACGAAATCATGCTTATTTCCCAACGGCAACGGAAGCACCTAGCCATTATGTTTCGAATCCTCAAATTCCTTCACAATCTAAACCAGATTATGAAAAACAAGAAAAAATCAAGAAGAACCACAAGATTCTCGAAAACGCTATACACCCAACACCAGATTATGATCATAATCCAAGGCCGAAAAGTGACAACGTGGCGATGAAAGAACGATCTAAGCCTGAAATATCTGAACCAGATTATGATGAGAAACCGAAGTCTGAGAATATTTCTATAATTCATCCTGTAGTCATGAAAAGACTTGTCAACCCAGCACCCGATTATGACCCTACTAAAAAACCGAAAAATAATGAAATGACGATGAAAGAACGATCTAAGCCTGAAATATCTGAACCAGATTATGATGAGAAACCGAAGTCTGAGAATATTTCTGTAATTCATCCTGTGACCATGAAAACATTTGCCAACCCGGAGCCCGATTACGAATCTACTAAAAAATCGAAGAATAATGACGTGATGACGAACAAACTATCTAAGCCTGAAATATCTGAACCAGATTATGATGAGAAACCGAAGTCCGAGAATATTTCTGTAATTCATCCTGTGACCATGAAAACATTTATCAACCCGGAGCCCGATTACGAGCCTATTAAAAAACCGAAAACTAATGACACGACGATGAAAGAACAACCTAAGCGTGAAGAAAATACACCTATCATGTTTAAAATTGAACCGACAGAGGAAAAGAAATCTTCTTCCCCTTCGATAGTAACAGACGTGAAGCAGAATGAAGAGGAAATTTCATCTAAAAAGACTGAAACTATTGCTAATGATAGATATCCTGTGGACTATATTCCTTATAATCATGAAATTCCATCAAACACGAATGACCATCGATCATCACTTCGCTCAAAATCGAAAATGCCAATTTGTGAACCGAATGGAGATATTAGATTAGATCGTAACGAGATGCAACATCCCGGTGATGACTTATCGGCTAAATCTGGTTTACCTCGTAATTATAACCAGACAGGTTCTCTATCCGATCAAGGTTCAAGCCATGCTCGTAGGCAATCAGTACCATATTCATCGCAACATGTTTTTCATGGTTTTCAAAGTTACAATACATTCAACCAATATCCAACGAGATCTCCCGTCTCGGCGAGTCTTGCACATGAGAATGGAATTGCTTATTTAGGGCAGGGGTTAACAAATAATTCTCAAGCAATGTATTCTCCACTTATGATTCAAGAAAAACAAAATTCTATCCAGAAAAAGAAAAAGAAAAATAGCAAAGATGATATAAGAGACGAAAAAGCAAAGAAGAATAGAGATGATAATTTGAAACTCGATATTAAACCGGCAAAATTTAATCGGGTAAGTTACAAAGTGCTTAATCGTTCAATCATATTAAGATTATTATTTAGACTCCTAGTAATAACAATAATCGCCACTATATTGAAATTCCATTCCAAATTACTAAACTCGGAGAAAAGTTAAAATTTCCTATTGAAGGAAAACATAGTAAATATTTTGATGGATATGCTTTCAAGCTGTTTAGAAGACAGTTAGTATACATTTTGAGTAGCAAGAAATAGAAACTTATCACTTATTTTACAGGCTATTTTATCCGTCACAGCTAGAAATAATTGGAAAACCATATTCAATTTCATACAAGTCTGAAATCACGAAAATCGAGGTTGAAGTGAATACCGCTGAAGACGAAAAAAAACCGAATTATTGTGATTGGAAAATTAACATTTTTACAGTAAAAAAGGGCGATACTCGCGAAGATTATAAAAAATGGAAATTACCAGAATTATTACTACATAATGAATGTTTAAAGAAGGACTTTATGTTGAGGATCGAAGCTAAACGAAATCGCTCCCTTAAATCTTAAATAAATGAAATGAGACGAGCCTTGTAAAGTTTCTTGAATAATTTAAAGCAAAAATTTTTAATAATATTTTTCTGACTACATTCCTTAATTTAATCCTAATATTCATCTTATTCTTTCATGATCAATTTATCATTGATTTTACCTTAAATTACTAAAGTACAATAAAATCTATTGATGTTCTTTTATAGTTATTTTATCTTTCGGTTCTTTACTTACCACTCCAAAAAATTCGCAAATTTCTCGTTTATCTCAGAATTCGATATCGTTAAATGAAGATTAAAAACGTTTTCAAGGGAAAACTCATGATTATACAGCTAAAATACTATAGAAAACTAAAAAGTAAGATTTGTTGCGAATACAAGCTGGTTCCTGTCTCTACTTCTCTAATTTATAAGATTCCGCCTCCTCGATCTTTCTTACTTGAACCCTGGAAAAGTAGTTGTATTATTTTGATAATCTGGTAAAAAAGAAGACAACAAGCTGATAAGACATACGAAATAGTATAGGGTAAGGTAGGGTATTGGGCTGATAGGATTTCTTTTTCCACACTATTTCACATGTCGTGCGGTTTCCGAATAGTCTATTGGAATAGATCTCGGAACGGCATATTCATGTGCTGCAGTGTCTGAAATGGCCAATCAATTCATTCCTCTCGATACATTTGTGCCGCTATCCCAGCATTTGTTTTACTGACTAATGTTAGCTCGCTTCATAACACACGAGGAAGGCGTTGATAAGCATTGATTGAATTCAAAGTCAACCAACTTCAGTCCAGATGAGTGATGAATCTATGCCAACTTCTACAAATCCCATTTCCAAACCCGTAAGTTGAAATCCAAATAAAATTTTGTGATGAACTATCTTTTCTAGATGATCAAATTTTATTAGGAACTTTTAGCAACTACCATCATTTGTTGAAATGTTGGATGTTTCACAGAAAAATATCATCAAAAGTCTATGGAAGGCGGATGATTTATCTATTTCCGATAAAATCAATAGCATCGATTCGATTTCGGACAAAATGCCATTAGAAGCCAGAAGGGAGTATAGAAAATGGCGTTTTCTAATGGACCGATCGAGGGTAAACCAAGAAGCGTTTTTATCAACAAGAAATGCCAACGGAACTTTAGATGCCAGATTTCTACGATTTTCAGAATGATCATATTAAGGAAATGATCACTGGAGTGTTTGAGAAGTATACCGATTTAGGTTATTCAGTTATCTTCAAAGCATAACTTATTTACTATTTTAGAAGAATTTGCGCAGAGAATAAAGAGCATAAAGCCAGTGTTGAATAACCCAGATGCTTTCGATAAATGGATGGATGAAGAAATCGAATTCAAGGAGCTCCAAATTCAGGAAGATATGAAAAAGGTATTAACTTCTCAATCGTCAAATTATTACGTAAAGTTGGTTACGTTTTATCTTATGCTATATTATTTTCCACCACCTGGCAAGATAGTCACAAATAGGGGTTGGCGAAAAAATTACTGAGTTTTACTATAGAATGCAATTGATACCATGCGTTGCGGTTGAGTAACGAAATCGTGCATTGGAACTTCACAAAAATGATGAATTCGACAATAATAAAATTCAAATTCGATATCATATCGAAAACTGCAGAAAATGACTAGAGGGAACATTTTGAGAAGCGGCTGCAGAAAAAATGCAAAGCACAAAAATTAGCATAACTGTGTTCACACTGAACCATTTTTGGAGATCTAAAAAGTATCTTGCTCCAGTAGATTTCGCCGATTAGGCTGATATAAAATGTTCACATGATTATGAATCCCGAAAATTGGTTTGGCATCTCTCTAAGTATAATCCAGCAAAAGAGTCTATTATTCAGAATCCGTATACATCTCAAGATAATCGAGCAGAACATCCTAAAAATCCATATTCACAGCCTAAACAGCCTCAGTCAGTTTCATCGACTGATAGTTGTTCATCCGATTCTCGAGATAAAAGCGACAAAAGCGGGAAGTTAGGTTCTGATGCTGTAGATGGTATGCAAAACAGAGGAGCCGAAGCATCAGAAAATATTCGAATAAATAGTAGCCCCCAAGGGTCAAATGAAAATGTCTCCACAAGCGATCAAAGTGAACAACGGTCTGATATAATAAATACACCAATATTGGAAGACGCCAAACCTCCCTACCTGGATGGACATTCAAAGGAGCATTGTGACAAAACAATTTCTTTGAATCTTGAAAATACACCTGAATCTATTGGCTCAAAGTATAGTTTCTTTAACCATTCATTTAAATAAATTGAAACCACTTAGTAATGGTCGAAATATGCAGTCTTTACCGCCGTCGGGTGTTCATACTCTTTCCAAAACTGAAGGAGCAGATCGAATGAAATCGGAAATTCAAGAACAATATAATCAAACGTCATCAAGAAATACTGATGAGATGCAACATAATGAGGGACTATCGGATAAATTTTATAATAGTACACAATCTCAAAACCTTAAACATATTCCACATGACAAGCCACAATTGTCTACCACCTGCTTGTCTTTAAATAGCGAAATCGGTCATAATTCTCAAGATCAGAAGCCAATACCATCAACCTTGACGACAGAAAGCGAGGAATTCGGTAGGAAACATTCTAACTCAACCTCTTCCAATTCAATGAATACTCGTTTATGTACTTGTACAATGTTTTGATAAAAACTTAAAATAATTTGAAAATTGTAACTTAATGCATAACATAATATATTTTTCTGATAAATATCATTAATTATGAAACAAGTATTATAATATTCATTCAATTTTTTTTTCAAGGTAGCTAATGATAATTGCTTCTAAAAAGAAGTTATAATAGTATAAATTTTAAAAATGTAGACAAGCACTCTCAACAAAACCAAAATAACAGTGCGATGCCTACGTCTTCGAATTCGAAAAACAACTCTTCTGGGAATGCTGACCAGCACATGGATGATGATCAATCAGTCAAATATCATGAATGGGTATTTTTCAATAATACAGGGTGGCTCATAATTATAGCCTCGTCTATAAATCGTACATCAATTTAAATTGCACCAATTAATCGATGTTTTATATTTGTAACTTTTTCCTGATTAAGAGAAAACTGATTTCGAAATTTATGTTTACTCTAAATTTATGCAAACTTGCAAAATAATATAAGACATTTTGGACGTTCATTTTGGTAGAGCTATAATTATGATCTACACTGCATATATTTTCAAAATTATATTTTATCTTTCAGAAGCAAAGTGACAGAGGAGCAATTTTTATTCATCTAAATCTCAATGGACTTAAGTGTGGCTTAAATTCGTATCTAATTTATCCAACTGAACTGGAAGGAGTTTGTAATTTGATAATGATCATTCCACCGTAAATTTCAAAAATTATATTTACTTTGGTGCGGCTCTTTTCAGAAAATGGTACAATAAGATTCTACCACACCCTACGACCTCTGGAACATTTAGAACAGTAAGAGAAGTGCAAGTTCATTTGGATTTAAAAGCTAGTGGCAATTATTCTTGTCGAATTGCACTCATTGGCGTGGATATCTATAATTGCAAAATAACACATCATCTTTATGTGCCATATGATGAACCACTCGATTTTTGGAGAAAATCATTTATTCATCTGGAATTAACAAATCATTAGTCATAATCATTTAAATTAATTTGCTTGTAATCATAATGTATAAATTAATTATGTATTGAATAAATGTTGCTAAAAAATGATTTCAGTTATAAGATATATCAAATTATAATTACCAGGTTTATAATCCGAAACTATGCATGCGAAGTTCTTTGCTAAAGTTATAATTTCTATCTATCTTGACCTGACAATGCTCATCGATTTTAACAAGTTATTCTCGAGCATTCCCTATCAGATAATTCCTCTATCAATCGATAACTGTCGTGCATTTCTGGGCTCGTACTAAAGTCGCCCTCACGTGAACTAAGTCAGATCACACCGAGGTTCAGTCAAAGTTCATATGACTCTCGACAAAAGTTCTCATGACCTCTAACAGTGCTTTGCTCTCTTTTCTCTTTCCGGCGAAGGATCATTCAAATTTCATCGAAAATCAATTTTTACTGATTTTATGGTCATTTTTAAAAATCCAATCAGATAGGGTTGTCGGAAATATATTTTTTAGAATTTTTCTATAAAGAAAATTTTGAAAAATACTACAAGTATGAAAAGTTTATCCAATTTTCTGAAAATAATGCCGCCGAACAACTCAAAGCACCGTGTCTAAGAAAATTAAAGTGATCTCTCTATAAAAGTTCACATGAAGCAGTCGAAAAAGATAATTCGAATATTAATTTTGGCTTTCTAGCATTTCTACGTATAGATTAATTTGTTTTAAATTACAATATTCTTGTAAACATATGTTGAGAAGTACCTGTATGCTAATTTTCAGAAGATATTAACGATGGGGTTTCTAAAAATGAAGATTTAAGAAGAATTTATCATGCAATGTTCGAGATCATGCATTGGTCATTCTAAGTCAAATCCTTTATTGTACTTTCACATGTCCGATTTTGATGTTGTTTAAGATATTATAGGTGCTGGCACGCGACTTGTCTTGGTGGTTAAATGGTTAATTGGGTGGATTTCGGTTGTTTTAGAATCTTGGAACGGATCTTCTTCTCCTCAGCAGACATGACAGTGGCGAGAACTCGCAGTCATTCCACCCATAGCTAAACGGTGGTATGATGCTTCATTTGTACGTTTGGTAAAAACAATTAGCATATTTCTACTTTTGAAATTTTCAAGATAAAATTGAGTAAATTTATGGCAAATTTAGCATCAAAATGGTTCTTAATTTATGACGAACGCATTGATGTAAATTTGCCTTATTCTTTACTTTTATTTTATGACATAAAAAGTCAAATATAATTTTTAAATTAGCATATTTTATTGAATTATAGATCTTCATAGTCTACCTGCTCACATCCCGCTTATTCGTATACACTTCGTACGATATGGAGGGGTCATTTAGTAAAGTGGCGCACTGAAAATTTCAATATGTTTTTGTTAATATTTTATTAACAATTATGAAACTTTATAGATCTGGATAGAAATTTGTTCATACAATCTAAATAGGATAGACTAGGTTTTATAACGAAAAAGCTCGTATTAAACTTAGGGATATTATGCTAATTTAAATTTACGATTTTCCCAGCAGCATAATATTGCGAATCATTGAAAAAATTGCATGAAGATTTAAATGGTGGCGATTTTAAAAAATCGCAAGAAAATAGTGTAATTATGAAATGACAACCATACATTTCAACGTTTAGAATCAGAAAATATTTTTTTTAAATATGACTGACTAAAATTAAGAGGCAATTATTTTAAATTTTAGGTATTTTTAAGAGATTCACAATAATAAAGGATACTGTAAATACGGTACTTTAACAAATGTCAAACAAAAAATGACTTGAAAAATAGAAAATTTCGCTAATTTATAAGCACTTGTTTTTCACGTTGTCGATAGTTTTTGTTTTTATTTTGACGTCAGATTCCGAAATTCCAGGTCGAAATCTTACGTTGTAACTCGAACTTTTACATTTTTGTTGCGATTTTCAGCATTCTGATGATAAATTTCGACATTTCAGGTCGAAACTGATATTTAGGTCAGAATCCAAAAATTTGAAATTTTTGTTATGATTCAGCAGCATGAGGGGGCTTTTTTCTATTTTTTAGATTTCGTGATCCTATCAGTAAGGGCGGATTTCAAATGAATAATTCAGAAATCTATGCTTTGATTGTGAATTTTTAACATCATGCACAGGACGCCTCACGCTTATAGAATAAATCATGCGGAATTTTCACGATCCTAAAATAAGGAACTCGAAAGGTTTTGCCCAGAAAATTAGAAATACTTAAAGGAAGTTTTGATATTGTTCAATTTAAGTCAAAACGAATCAAGTTAAGCTTGGCCTTCATGACTTAAAATAGATTTCGCGATGAAGATCAGCCTTTTCTCTATTGAACAATACCTTGTTTCATACAATGATCATAAATCAAATCATAAAATACAATAAAATAAAAAGTTCGAAAAAAAAATCTATTAAATTTATAAAGTTTTAAAGGTAAAAGTACGAAATTTAATTTAGTTTAAAAATTTGAATATTTAAGCAAAAAATTACCTGGGAGATTAAGAATACTAGAGCGAAGAGGAGAAAAATCGTACGAAGCATAGCCGAAGTCGAAATTCTTATGCACATACTGTACTGTGCCTTAGGTTTAGTATTTAAGTGACTAAATCTAGAAATGTGCCGCCTTAAAATATCGTGCTAAGATATATATGAAATCTGGAGAGGAAAAGAGAAACGGAAATATAAAAATAATTAATGGGAGAAATCCCCAAATGCCACGCCCAGATTTTTCAGGCTTAGGGAAAAAATTAACCAAGCCAATTTCAAATGTGATGAGTCCTATAACATAATATCCGAGGGAAATAACAAGAAACATTGAAATCTATCAAGATCCATATGTGACGTCATTTTTAATGGTATGTATATTGATCTGAGGAGTATAACGTCAATATATGGGGATATAGGAAATCCGGATATACGAAATCTGCTACCAAACTCGACATTTTTGCTGGGGGTTCATTGGCGAGCCTCGAGGGCAATTATAAACTCGGGCGAAATCTTCGGAGTTAGACAAGGGACCTTTGACGCTAAAATTTAGGGGTTAACTTCAGAGTAATTTCGGGTTTAGCTTCAAGCTTACCGTATAGGTCCAGGCGAGTGCTCAGAAGTCCTCAGCTTTCTCAGAGCCTCTTTGTCGTTCATCGTGCCGCACCAAATTTGGGCGTAGTTCAGGAAAAATAGCTGATCATGGGTGAGGTTGACTCCGGGTAACCTCGGCGGTATGCTGTGGGCTTTTTCGTATTTCTTGTAGGACTTATAGGCCATACGGAGCCCTCCGTTATCTGAAACTTGTAACTTTGCTAGTTCCAAGCTATTTTTTTCCGTTAATTCTAAACTATTTACCCGCGATATTTTCGCCTTTCGTGCTCCTGCCATTTATCCTCATGGCAATTTGCTCCAGAACATAGCCGGAATATTGTTCTTCGATGCATTCGGCCTAAAATTTGGGTTAATTTTTAAAAAATTTTCTCGATTTTTTTCAGCACTAGCCTTTCTTTCAAAGTTCCTGATCGTGGAATTATCCCACCATTGCCGGATATTACCGAGGTTATCATATAGTCGGCCTCTGTCTAAAATAAGAACTAATCTTCATCAAGAATTCAATTCACAAGACTGGAGACTTCTATTTTATTATATTTAAAATAAGTTGACACATTCATTGAAAATTCATTATTAAAGACTATAATATTTTGTTTAATTTAGAGCAAATGATGATGTCAAAATTGAAATACCATCAAATCCATGGGTAATCTCATGTCCGATCACCACTCCGATACCACCAAAATTCATCGATGAAGGGAACTCTTTGCTATAGAAAACAGGCTGAAGTATGCCGGCGGGGAATACTAAATGTTAGCGCTTTAAAATATGCCATTTTTAAGACTTCATATACTAATTTCATTCGTGTTCGGGCTGTAGAAAGCGTTGACCAATGCCGCTCCGGCCACCCATCTAAAAATTTGGTAATATGCTAATTTCTGGCTTTTACTTATAAATAGGTAATAAGTCAAACGCTTTATTATATCTCATCCTACACATATCTTATATCCTAAAACAGGAGGCATTTTCGTGAGTAATTCATAGATAGATAAATAGCTTGATTATTGAAGAGGCCAAATCTGATCCGCTAAGGAATATGTAACGAAGCTACTTTTTCTCGAAAATTTTTTGCAGACATTTTTTGACTAACCTTTCTCGATCTACGGGCTCTGCGATACGGCCTAAGACGTCTTTTTGGTACTGCTCGTAAAATTGGAACTTCGTCTTGTAGTACTTGCCTTCGAAGACCTAGAAATTCGAGTAAATATATAATTAAAACGAAGAAAATATATGACAAAAGTTATATTGAAAAAATGAAAACTTAGATTCAGAAAATCATATTTTAGAGGTTTTAGAGAAAATATTTAAACTAAGAAAAAAGTGAAATTAAGCTTAGTAAGGTAAAACATATAATCTAAATTCAAATCCAAACCTCGTAATGTTTATATTCGTCATCAACCGCCGATGTATCATTCAAATAATCCGGATAGCCGATTTTTCGTTTCATGGTGTTAACCTATATAATAATTAGATATATAATTTGAAGAATTCAATTAAGTAGGTCGAAGTACTTTTTGCTTAGCAAACTGTTTTGTTTCCTCAGTTAACCAGTCCTCTTCTAATAGCAGATGAACGAATGACTCCATAATTAGGGAGATCATCTCTTCGACCTTAAGATATATAGAATAATAATATATAACCAAATAAATTTAACTATTTATTAATATTTATATATTTAGAATTATTTAAGATCATAAATTTTACTGTGTTTTGCTTAGTTGAAATCATATACCTGCTGCTTAGCTTCATGATCAAAATGATGCTTGACGTAGATCGCACTAGTCGCCATAGGCATTAGCGAATTAATTCTGGTAACGCACCCATGCCACCTCACTTTTTGGACGTTCATCACTTAAACACCATCGATTTTATCCTAGCTTCGAAAAAGAAAAATTACATACGATTCAAGGACTTGTAGAATTTAAATATCGTCAGGGCGAATGGATCGGGCAAGTCGCGTAACATAGTTTTGAAAAACCAGCACCAATTCAAATAATTGATCACTTTTCTGGAATTTAGGGTTAAGCAATTGTGATTTATGCGAATTAAATTACCTAATATCGTACTGAGGCAGCATAACATCGAATCTTCGTAGAAATTCAACCCCATAAACCACGACGGGCGTGTTTTCATCGAATCGTATCCGCTCTCCTTTCTTAGATTGAAATATATAATTTAAATCTTATCAATTGTTAAAGTTAATATATTTAATTATTGGAATTATATAAAATAAACACACTTAGAACTTCTAAATGTACTTGAAATAAAATTTTAATCGAATTTATACGAACGTATAGTTTTCAGAATTGTAAATTTTTAGACATGTGCGCGTGTCTAAACATTTATAGCCCTGATAGTTGACCCTACTTTGCTCCTAACATCCTCAAACATCGACTGAAAGAATAGAATCCAATCGAAATGCCTAAATTGTCGTCGCATGTCGCCAAGGGTCATTTTCGTGTACAGCTCAGCAATGTCATGCCTTTGTTCGTCAGCCATCGTGATCTAAATTTTAAGCTCGCCCATTTTTCGACAAATTCAGGGTCTAATTAAATAGAATTTTATTATAATTATAATTCAATAATGATGATATGAAATTTAGCTGAATTATAAATTACTTTTTAGACTCTGTATACTTTTTGGTAAGATTAAGGGTATAGCTTCTTTTTTTCGAATAATTCAAAATAATACTATTTTGCCATTTTCAATATTTTCTTAATTTGATGAATTTTTTCCTTTTACATTAGCTAATGAAGTCTCGAAATCGATAATTTCCTCCGCATCCTTGGTGGCAATATCTGGTCTAGCGTTTAGCAGAACTAGCACGTCTCTAAATTAGCATAATTGATCATTGCTTTTAGGTATAGAAATACCGTATCAGTGTCAGATATGCCAATTTCTCTTCGTTCTCGGCCAAGACGTAGAAATCCCTCGCGAACAGGTTTAAGGAGGGTTGGTCTATCTGAAATTTTAAATTTAATTTGGAAATTCGAAATCTCAGATTTTATAGTACCAATAAAACATGCTGTTCAGAATTTTTGTCATCAGGCTGAACCGTGGCTTTGAATAGAAAATCGCCCCGGAATTTCGAGACCATGACGCCTAAAATAGCAAAATTAGAGTTATCGAAATTTTGGCGAAGATCGTCAACCTTCTAAATGGTGAAATTTTAATAAATAGTATCGTTTTCGATGAGGATAATAAACTTCTTTTTAATGATAATTTTTCAATAGCTATCATATTTTTATGAAGCTGACAACTTTTCCTTACCATATAATTTCTCCACTGAAGCCCCCGGTAAAACATGTGATCCCAAAGAAGGCCATCCTCCAAACAAAGTCATCACTTCATCGAAACTTGCCCTCCACGAGTCGGATATTTCACCTAATCAAATATTCTCTCAAAAATAAACAAAAACAGCGAAAGTTTACTCTCATTTAGGCAAATTTTATAGAAGAATTTTGCCTTTCCGACTGCAGTGTTCGTATCGATGGGGTCGTGTATTTTGTCTTCTAGGAGCTCTGAAATTCAACATTTCTTCTAACGACATCATTTACAGCTCTGATAATTTAGCTTCATGACCTATAGTATAATATTATCAGATTTTTATTGGCTACTAAATTGCGTGAAATCTGTGTTATTACTTGTAAATGATTCAAAACTGCTCGTTATTAAAGTTAAAGTTTATATATAAATAAAAGTTGCCTTTTAGGGCAAATTCCAAATCTTGTCCTAGGTTTTCAAAGTTCGAAACACTTGGAGCGTCATCGGGAATGGGATGCCTTCGTATCCACTGACCACAGGCGTATTCATAGAAATCAACGCAGGGGTCTATCGATGAGTTCATCGAAGACAAAATTACTGATGCTGAAATTTTGCTCTTAAATCATTTTTAAAATTATTTTTAAATTTTAATTTCAACAATCCAATTTATATAGATTTGTAGGTCCTTTTAAGAGCTGCAAAATGACAACAACAAATTTGATTTATTTTCATATGAAAATTGAAAAATTAGAAGCTTTCGAAGTTTTCATAATTTTTGGAACGTTTTTCCCACTCGTGTGTGCATAAAATATTTTGCTATGCTGAATTTTTCCTGGGCTCAAAGAAAAAAGACCAAAATATAAACTGAGCATTTCTCTTTCGGAAAAGGGAACCTCGTTAGTATTTGGCTTTGTCTAACTAATCTAAATACGGCAATAAAATGGATTCCAGAGAAAGAGACAATCGAATAAATCTTATTAAAGGCATTTCTATGCCAAAAACTTGGTCTCAGAAAAAACGAATGAAACAAAACTA